>WAAG01074721.1:57788-98261 GCA_013390105.1 Tichodroma muraria
TTTTTTTTGCAGAGATTGTCAAAGGAAGTACTAAATTAACTAAGGGGCAACACTGTCATAGCTAAAGTCTGAGAGGCAGCAGTCAGAATGGGGCAAAAAAGACTGCATGAAAGAAAATAAATCCCATTTGCCTGGCACAGAAACACCAAGAATGTGCCAGCAAACCTGCCTGTATTCCCAAAGCATCGCTATGTGGTATGGCACACAGAGAGGAGGGCCTGTAACATACCTGCAGACAGGTGCTGCAGTGGGAATTGCTCTGTTACACGTCACAGCAGCAAGCTAAGAACATGCTAACTCTTGTGGTGGTGAACAGTTCTCAACAGTTACATGGAAATTCCAAGCAATAACAAATGGAAAGCATGCAGCCAAACAAATCAAACACTGTGAAGTTTAGGAATTATTTCACAACAGTCCTAAAAAGTTCAACCTGAAGCACAGAAAGCATTTGGGTATTTCATCCAGAAACCACATTGTTTAATTTCAGGCTGAGTGGCTCTTCCAGGATCGTGGGAAATTTAATTCAAACTATGGCAATTGGAACACACACACAGATGTAGAAGAGGGTGATATTTGAAAGATGACCCTGCCTGTGTCAGACCTCATTCTCTACCATGGAGCCTGACACAGTTAGGGTTGATTTGTGAGAGCATTTGGTGCTATTGTTGCTTTTTATCATATCATACAACATATTTCAACAAAATCTCTCTTAAATTTTTGGGGTGCAACAATAGCATGCAGATCTACACTTAGTGCCTTAAACACACATCAAACAGTCTAAGTTACTCACGTAGGCAAAAGATGGACCTTGCTGTGTTGAATAACATGGTATAAAACAAGTGTCAGTATAGTTCCCATTAGACAGACATTTTTATTGTTTTTCCTGTATTTAAATAACCAGTACACAGTTTCCATGCAAATAAACCAGCAATACAGATATGAACAATCTGTTGCAGACATACCCAGGGTACAAATACCATTAACATACTTAGAGCATTTTAACTGAAGAAAAGAAAAAACCTGAAGCAAAGAGATGGTATTTGGATCCAGTCTCAGTTTAGTCTCCCATGACCAGACAAGGGCAAATATTTTTATGATAAATACCTAGTTCTTCACTGGTGCATTTTGTTATTTGTTATATTTTAATGACTGAAATTGCAGTGTCAGTAATCCTAATCACTGAATTACTATTTGCCAGCATGATATAGAACAAATTAGACTTTTTCTCAGCATCTCTCTGAGGGATATTTGCCTCAGAGGTCTATATATATCTGAGGTCTGTCTCTAATTTGGTTCACATAATTCCCCAGAGGAGTCAGCAGCCACTGCAGTTAAGGATAGCCTTGGCACCCCAAGTTCATTGTCCCCAGCTACTGAGCAGGGACTCAATAGGAAGAAATTACCTATTTTGCATAAACATTAGTCTTGGATTGTTTCCACTAAATTTAATCACAGATTTCTAGAAAATACTACTCAAAAGGACATCTACTCCTTCCCCTACTCAAATTAGAATCCACTGTACATAAAACCCCAGTTATTTGTGGTAAAAGAGGGAGGGCTGCACACCTCTGCTGACACATGGGCAGGGGCAGCTGTGAGACCCAGCACAGGGGTAGTCATGAGATTTTTACTTTATTTCCCACTTCCCTACTAATTACTTATCTTGTACCCAGTCTTGTATTTGAGACACAATGAAATGTCTTCCTGAATTAAGCCTGTTTTGTCATAAAAGTGAATTACTTCATTTTTTTTGCCGAAGTTTTTAGTTACATTCAAAAGGCTGGAAATGATATAGGACCTGGGGTTGTATCATTGAGGAGAGCTAAGACAGCTGAGAGCCTCAGCCATGGTAACAACCTCTAGGAACTGAGCAAGTATATGGTTCAAAGTAAGAAAATGAACTTTAGTCTCTCAGGCAAGACTGTTACAAATTTTGAAGGAACAAGGCACTTAGAAAAAATTGTGCCTTTCGAAACTGTTACCTCTGACAGAACAGGAAAAAAAAGACAAGTTTTATACTGGGACTCTTTGCTAGTTAGTAAGAAAACTTACTAACAAATCCAATCAAAACTTTGGAAGTTTAAATGCTAGTATACATTTTTGTGATGCAGCTGGACCATGTGTTAGTTACAGGCTTTCCCAAACTTCTCAGTTGCCAGAGGTCAAGGGTAAAACAAGGACTCGAGCCCTTGCGGACTTCAAGGACTTCATGTTGGGATATAAATAGGTGCTATGCCTATGGAAAGCTATGGAATGTTTCTGTTCTCCCTAAGTACATTCTGATTTGATGCCTAAGATGGTGTGAAACAAATTTTTTTTCTTCCATAAACATCGAGCTGTGACGTAGTTGTGTACTCCTAATATGCCAAGTGTTTGACAAGCCCCAGGCCCTGACCTGCAGGGACACCCTCAGTCCAGCCCTCGGAGGCCTGTGGAGAGCTGGGGATGGAAGAGCTCACTTACAGTGACACTGGTGTCCTTTTTGCCCTTATGTGATGAAGCAACAACAGCCAGGTACTGAATGACCTTTTTGGTGTTTTCTGTCTTGCCAGCACCGGATTCGCCTCTGAGGGAAAAGAAAATAACACAAAAGAAGGTAGGTAAACAGTGGAGTCCTTCTGCCATGTAGATGTATGTAGTGGATAAAAACAGGACTGGAAACTGCCCAGCTCAGTTCTTATTTATCCCAGAACACCACCTGACAAATCCATCTGACTTCAGCCTGCAGAGAGTGCGTTATCAGAGTTATATCTCTGTCCTGGTTGTATTTTGAGTGGACATTAGGCCATTTAAGGGAATTCTAAAATACGATGCATTTTTGAGCAGCAGTTTGTCTTGCTTTGGCAGCATCTGAACACTTATGAGAAGTGGAGTTGGCAGAGAGTCTGCTTATATTTTAAGATCAAAAAATACAGCATTAACTGTGATGTGATACAGCAGTAAAAGAAAACATCAGCAGTAATACAATGGTTTTCTCTTCTGAAACTCTGGCATTAAAGTAGACTAACAGCTTGATCCTGCCTCATCTGAACCTTGTGTTCAGATGCTCCTTGAATTCAGTGGGACCAGGAATGGAACTGCCTAAGGTGTCCCTGCTCACTGGGTAATAAGGGACATCATGGGGAGATGTCTGACCAGCAGAATTGGCATCCCAGCTCCGCTCCATGCAGTGTCCTTTGGGAAGCGGGAAGGCAGTGGTAACTTTTTCTCTCTTGGAAGACTTCCAGGTTAAGTTTATTTACAACTCTTAAACCCTCTCTGAGAGTAAAAGTGGTTCTCAATGTACAGATTGACACAGTCTTTTCTCAATAGAAATTTTCAGCTAATTTTCCTCTAATTGTTATATCATCTTATGTCTTTCAGTTACCTCTGGCTCTGATGATTATATGGACAAAAATATTTTTATACTGTCCTGCTCAGCAGTCAAAAAGGGTGGTAAAGGGGGTGTGGATATAACAAATGAGTTCTTTCAACTGAGCTGGTGCTGTGAGGAGAGCAACAATCTTAGTTGGGCCTCTTTTTATTTGGATCTATAATAAAACGGATTTAAAAAAATAAAAGGACAATGCATTCAAAAATCCCAGAGATATTTATCAGCTCTTTTGAGTCTGAAACTGTTTAGCTGAATCCAGTGCAGTTCTGCTTCTTTTCCTAATTAGGAAATACAGGAGTTAATTTTCCCTACCAAAGGACCAGTGATAAATGGACATAAATATATGGAGAAGTGCTGGACAGAACTTTCAATACAGAAAGACACTGATATAAACCTTAGGAAACCAGAAACAATTCCTGCCTGAGGTACGACATGATAAGAACTGTTTCTTCTGGCTTTTAGAGTTTGAACCACAAATAATTGAGATTAATTATTCCTTTTCACAAGACCTGGGCTAATTCACACAGTTTAGAGATTGGATTCATCTCTGCCTGGGCTTCAGTGCTAAAACATTTCTATGTTTTATTGATAAAAATTAAGTGTCCTGGGAACAATTCCAAACCAAGCACAACAATTTGAAGACATTTGCATACAAACTTTTCAAATAAATCTACCTTACAGCTTTGTTTCTTTGGAAAAAAACCCCAACCAAAACAACTTTCTTCAAACAAACTCTGGGCTTTGAACTATTCCATTTTATTAAGGGTTATTTGTAGTTCATCACATCATCATTGCATTTCCTTTCTCCCAGGGCAACAGTGCCCATCTTTTGGCTTTCCCCTGAATCCCTGTGAGTATTACCATATATGGCATCATTTTACTTGTAATTATCCCATCATGCTGTAATGCTCCTTAACTCTTCACTTCTGTAAGGGCTGAGGGCTTTCCTGTTTTTTGCAGATAGATTTTGGGGCTTTAACTTCCTTTTGAAATAGACAATAAAGACTTCCTTTTGAAATAGACAATAATTCCTCAACATGAAATAGAAAACACAGAAAGCAGCTTTAGGTTAATTAGGAAAAAAGTCTCCAAGGTCGATAAGCAGTGAAGAATAATGTCTCTAGCTGATGAATACATCTGATTTTCAGTGTATCAGATCAGTCATAAATGTCCATGACAACAGACAGGTCTTCTATACAAGTATCCATTTAACATTAGCAGCCCTCATCCTCTGAGGGATGTATTACAGCCATATGAGGTCTGATTTCATCTCAGTGGTGAAATGCCATGTGTTTGTAAATATACTGATGAGGAGGAATGGCTAGGTCAGCTCAATGCATCTAAATAGCAAGAAGTTAACCAAGGGAGACCCAGGAGGACGAGAGCATGTAAGAATATCTTAGTTCACTTCACAGGTGGATGAAATTCTTCCTAGAGCTATTGAGTTGCAACAGAATTGGTCATGCAGAACAGGTTTTTTTCTCTGTATCTGCCTTGAAGTACTATCATTTCTGAGGGGGCAGAAACAACTTCCATTGTGAGGTGGTATGAGAAATCTCACCTATTTTAAAATTTACTTGCCCTCTTGAGCTCAGTGACTGAATTTTTAAAGATGAGTCTTCTTCCTGCAAACATCTTCTGGTGGTTTTGGCATGGACCATACATGACGGGGCTCCTCCCAGGAGGCATCTCCTCCTTTCTTTGGAGTGCCCATTTTCCTCAGACTTAATTATGTTCCAAGTATACATATTTATATTCGCCATATAAATGCTGTTACCACTCTTCTAATCATCATCTTTAGGAAGCAGAATGACCATTTGTTTAATTGAAGCCTCTCAAATAATTTTTTTCCCTGCCATACCCAAGGGAGCACATTTACTGCACCTAGCTCAGATGGCAGATGCAATAAAAACAGACCAAGATCAAGTCCCATTGCACAGTTCTGAGCAGCCCAAAGCAGTACTTTAGTTACTTCCTATGCAAGTTGTCCTCTAAGAAACTCTTTGGCTTTCCCAGAGCAAAGGGCTCTACTAGGCAAACAGACTTGTTTTGTTAAAAATACCACTCTCCACACATTGTATATCTCCCCACATTGTGGGGTAAAACTTAAACTTGTCCTTCCCTCCTTGCTTGCCAGGCATTGTTTTAGGACCTCAGTACAGGATTGAAAGCACATAAACTCACATATATAGTGCTCAGCTATAATAGAGTTTTGTACCTCTTGAGCTACAAAATCCTCCATGACTCCATTACTTTCACCTTAAATGAAAATTGTCGCAGCTAGAATAGGTTTCCAAAGAAGAACAAGGTGACACTACCAAATTGACTCCACTGTTGGGGTTGACCCTGTGATGTAACTAGGGCTCTTGTACACTTGAGAACAACTGAGAAAAATTAGTTTTAGAAATGTATTTTCTTTTGTTGTTGAAAATTTGGAAGCTTTCCATGTTAATATTATGATATGAGACTTAGCTTAATTCCACTTTTGGAAACATCTGAAAAGCAACAGCAGAATTTATTTTCAGCGTTTGCTTCAGTAAGCAATGAACCACAAGAATTGCCCATTCACACATCCCGTAAGCCAGCTGTGCTGGCACTGTGGGAAGTCCCCGTGCAGGGCACTCAACAAGGTGCTCCAAATCACAGTAGGGCTTGGCAGCCTTTGTCCTGCAGTATGAGATGTGCAAACATAAAGAAAAGCTTAGTCCTAGACCAGCTGTACCCCACTGGAGATTTGTCTCAGAAGCCAGCCCACTGATTCTATGGGTTTACTTCCAAAACGATTCCCAAAGCAGATGGAGCAGGGTGAGCACCGAGCTGTGCCCGTGTCTGGAGCTCCACGAGGTATCTGTGGGGGGGATAGGGGCCAGGCAGCAGCACCTGCCAGCTCTAGCCTTGGGGATTTACTGGGAAAGAAGAGTTTGGCTCTCTCGTGAAGGAGTCTGTTGACTAATGGGGCCTTGCAGTTTGGAGGTTTCTGGGTGATTTTGCTTCTTCCCTTCGCATCAGGGAAGGAAATGGGCTGGAGTCCCATGGCCGGGTGAGGCTCTGGAGAGTTTGCCCAGACACAGAGAGAGGGGAAGAAGGGGAAAATGGCAGGATAGTCACTGCCCCACTCAATGTTTTGTCTGTTCCTATATCAAATTAAGTAGAAATATGACCCTGTTACTTCCCTGTTTTTATAGAAGCTATTCAAACTGAATGCATGTTTTAAAAACCAGAAAGGTAATGAAAAGTACTTGATTATAGGCACAGGTGTTTCACTTGTTTCCATGGACTTCACAAAACCCCAAACACTCAGAATTTTGATCAGATTTTCTCATTCATTTAAGGTAGCTTTTTTAACTGAATCTTGTGCACAGTCCTCTCAGCCACATTTGCTTTCTAGAAAATACTCTACCTGCTCTTTTCAGGAAGTGGCTAAAATATGATAACCCCAAGATCAGACAGGTTTATAAGGAAATTGTTGAAACTCTCATGTGGTTAGCTATGCAAATAAGCACTTGTGGAATTTTTAGTAAAAAACATTTTGAAACCTCCATGAGAATCCACTTGTATCTTTAGAAATCATACAAGAGGCCAGAAATCTCATTTGAGGGCTTGTGCTTCTGCTAGCACTGGAGGAAGCTTGAAAAGCTACAAGTCTGTTCACTGGCCATGGCCCTAGTTCAAGTCACACTTAATTGCTGATGCACTGAGCTTGCTCAGGTCTCTGAGTACCTGGACAGATTTCTTGTGACTTCTCCTTCAGCAATATCTATGTGCTGGTCAATATGGACTAAGAGTGAATACAGACTATTTCGTGGCCAACTCTCCAAACAGGAGAGAGCACAGTGGGGAGGCCTAAGCACAGGCAGGAATTTCAGGAAATCCCAATAGCCAGGCAGAGCAGTGAAGGATGCTCAGAACAGCACAGAGATCAAGACACAAGGGTGGAAAAGTCTTATCTGCCCTAATTTTCACACACATAAGAGAGTAAGATTTCATATTTCATGCCTTTACTGCAATGTTATGTATTGTAAATGTATTATATATGTTATGCTACATTGTGTTATGTTACAATAATGCAGCCACAGATAAATTAGTAAACACAGCCATGGTACAAAGTTTTTTGTGCTGTAAATGTGCATGATAAGATGTGGAATTTTGAGGCTGACTGTAAAGTGTCAGAGAGCAACTGTCAGGGAAAGACACCAGAGGATGTTAAGTGATGCTACCCATGCGAAAGAGCTAACAGGAAAAGGATGTGTGTGCACAGAGGAGAGGAGGCCAAAGGCAGTATGAGTGTAGTTATTAATGAAATGTAGAGAAAATAATGAAATCTGGAAAGACAGGGATTTCTGATGAAGCACTGGAACCCATGAGCATTGAAGATAGATGGAGATTTTAAACATACCATGGTTAATGACACAAAGGGTAGGGATTGAAAAAGAATGCAAACAGTAGTTATGAGGGTAGGTTTAATGAGCTGCGGGTGACGTCCTGAGGATGGGTATTTTTATAGTCAGAAACACAGAATCAGGCTCAGTTCTCAGATCTGCCCCCCTGCCTATATCCCAGGAGCATTTCAGGGGATCCATATGAATCCTTACATCTATTCTTTTACAATTTAGGTGCCAGGCCTTGGAAAGTTCAAGCCTGTAGCTATTTCAAGAAAAAATCCTAGCTGATCAATGCCATGAAGTCTTCAGTTATTGTTACACATTTTAAGTCAAAAGATATTTTCTTCTAATTTCTAACAATTCTATAAAATACTGCAAATTGCTTCAACTTGACAGCTGCCAAGCTGAAAGCCAAGTGAACTTTCATCTTTCTGTGCAGACAAATAAGGCCAACAAGAATGTTAAACCAGTAGTGGTTAAAATTGTGTTCATAGGTTTTAGCTTGGCCCACTTTTTGCTTTAAAAGATGTGTGAGGACTGTTTTAAGCTATGGGTTATGATGCACATCCAACATACAGCAATTACTCTAAACAACTTGGGGAATCACGTGCTGTGCTGTTTTCAAAATGGGAAAGGCATTTCATTCTCTCTATTTTATATATTACTGGGGGGAAAAGGCGTTTAATTGTCTCTATTTTATGCATTACTGGTGTGAAACACTTTAGGTTTCCAGCAAGATGGCCAGGTAATTTCAATAAATGGTACCAGCAAGAAGTGGATCCTATAATGGATTTTCATGAACAAAAAGGCATAGATTTGCAACAGGAGGTCCCTTTCTTGAAATTACCAATGTTCCAAAGTTAAGAGGAGATTTAGTGGAAAATCTAGTGGAAAAAATTTAGTGGAAATTTCTAGTGGAAAAATAAACTAAAGTACAGAAATAGAAGGAGGAAATGCATATTGTAAATTAGTCTTCATAACCATGACATGTTTCATTCTGGAAAGAATGTGATGGTCAATTTTTACTTCATTGTTGCAGGAATTTTAGATTTCTTTTTGGTATTAATGCATTTGGGGGCAGATTTTTTGATTGGTATACTTACAAATAGTGAAGTATTGTTGTAACAGGTTAGAGCTATGATAGCCCTTATGGTACCAGATACATATACAATTCTTATTAGGTGATAATTTTTTTCTAGTGAGCAGTGGCAGTCAAAATTAATGTTATGACTGGTGATCAGTAGCAGTGCTTTTTTGAGGGTAAATACATATTCAGTCAGTAGCTACATTTTCTCAGATAACTTATACCTGACAGATTACAGCATCATTGCATGAACCTGCTATAAATAATACATTTTCCAGCTCTGCAAATGTATTGGCATTTACGTAGAATCAAATCTGATCTTTTATCAGGAAAACTGGAAAATGCCTAATTTAACAGAGACAAAATTTTGTCAAATGCATTCTTGATGGCATTTAAGCAAATAAAACCAACTAATAAACAACAGAAGAATGGAAAGAGCGTTAAAACTGAGGGTCAAGCAGGAGATCCTTGTCCAGTTCAACATTTTGAGTAATTTTTCAAAACCGACAGGAATGACAGACCAGTGTGATTTTGTGGAATAATGACCACACTCCCCAGTTGTTCACTGTAAACTGTTAAATCTAAGTTCAGATAGTCAACCTAAAGAAATAATTTTATGCATTAAATACTTCCTGTGACACTGATAAATGCTCTTTATCTTATGAACAGGTCTATCTACTGAAGTAGGTTTGGGACTGGAGTTCAAGCTTACTGAAGGTGAGGAAAATGTGTCCATTCCATCAGAATTTGAATAAATTTTGAATAAAGATATTATGACATTGAGATATACTAAAATAGATGAGTTTACTTACGTGCACAGGATAGACTGGTCTTCTCTATCTGTAAATAAAGAAAAATAATCCATTAATTAGGGAAAATGGCTCTTCTGACAGAAGCACTTATATTTATAAGGATTTACATTGAACAGCCTACACTTTCTAAAATCTGGCTGAGCATGATTAGCAAAAAGTACTGGGTTCACATCTTATTTAATTTACTCTTGAATTTAAGTAACCATCTCTAATGGAAATATTTTGTACAAAAAATGAACAAAAGGCTAAGAGGTCAAAAATATTTTTTGTAAATTCCATTAGAGGTGAACTGTAATGAGGATAGCAAAAAGATCAGGCTGTCTGTAAGAAGATTATAACAAAATTTCAAACCTGAAACTCAAGTTTTTACTATGCTTATGAACTATGGCCAGCAGCCCACTCAAAACAAAGTCTGGACTGATAAGGCATCAACAACTAAAATGTTTTAAGCTGGTCCTGCAAAGCTTTGACTTTTGAAAGCAAAGCAGTTCAAATACCTGAATAATTTAGCCTGTATTTCATTTCAGACTGAGAGACAACTTTTATCAAGGGGACAAGTAATTTCTTTGGGAAATCTTCTAAAGAGTAAGATAAAACAAGATACTTTAGATTATACAAGATCATGTCAACAAGTAAGTATTGTAAGTATTGTATATGTAAGTATTCTTCATGCTTTTTACTATGAACAGACCATCAAACACATTTTGGATCAAGATTTATAAAAAGGGGGACCAAAGTTTCCATTTGTGCTATGTGAGGCATGTGAGAGGTTTCTGCACACCAGCGTTCAGTGTTCTGTAATGCTGCAGGAAGCGTTAGGATTGCATTCCATCTCCATGACCTGTTCTTGGAGAATCCTCCCTGTTTATTCATTTGGAGTCGGAGCTTCTCTCTACCTTCAGAACTTTTACACAGATTTTTCTGCCAAAAGGCATGATGAACATGTTTGCTGTGATCCATTCTAAAGTATAACTGTTTCCTCCACTTGTCGAACACCAGAGCAAGATTCCCAGAGAGGTGGGTATTTCCAGCCCTGGAACTACTTGGGTGTAGACTTGAACAAGGCCTTGAGCAGCAGCCCCAGCACTGAAGTTTGCCCTTCGACTGTCAGTTTGCCTTTGCAGACTGTAAAAAAAATCTTCTGACTTAGGAAAATAATTCCCAGGCAGGTCAAATACATTTTTGAAAAGTGTGCTTAGTTTACACATCTGAGACTTGAGGCAGGTAATTAGGCAGAATCCAGTGCTTCTGTATGGTTTGGCATTATTTATCCAAAGCAGAGCCAGCACCATCCTTTGCTCAGAGGTTCAGACATGAGCTCCTTTTGCTCAGCGTGTGGGGTGACTTGCAGGAATGCTTATCTAGTTGCTCACCCCTATTGCTGACCCTGTATGTCATAAATAACATGAGATAATTTAAACCTATTTAAACCAATTTGTTAAGTTCTCAAATTGTAACTGCTGCTTGGCCCACAGCCAGTTTAGGATTCTGCACTAGAGGATTCTGCAATGGCTTGGATTGATATTAAACAACTCTTTTACTCCCAGTTCCTCAATAGCTATAATATTAACTGCTTTATTGATCACCACACAACAAATGGTGCCACTTAACTGCTTTGTTTGGTAAATTGGTACAAAATGACTCATTCCTCATTTTTATTGGAGGTATTTGTCAGCAAATATGGTATTTGTCCAGCACTGCAGGACTCTTCCACATAACCATTTGGGAGGAGAGGAGCTGTGAGCCATGTTTGTTTTTCACTGCAGGGTATCAGCTAGGCTTTCTTTTAAGATAAAAAAGTGAGAGCATGGAAGAACTTTTGCTAAAAATACATTGTTGTGTAAATAGAAACCATGGGCATATATTGATATTGCATCACTTACCCATAAATACCATAAAGAAAATAAAAGTGACTCTTGGTACTGAGTTGCCAGTGGAATTTCTGAGCTCAGGGAACATTAGAAAAAGCTGGTCTCAAAGCCAAGTATTTTCTCACTACTCTCTGCTGCTCACTACTCATTACTACTTTGCTACTCACTACTCAATGCCCACTGCTGCCCTTTTTTGCTCCTCAGTAGGGGGGTGCTCCCAAAGGTGTCTCACAGACTGGCCCACCACAGGGGTTTGTGTGAGTGCCTGTGAAGGGGCAGCTTGAGGGTTTGTAAGAGCAGAGGAAGGATTAGGAAGGTCAGAAGTTGCACCAAATGTCCTCAGGAAGAGGTTAATCTTGGGAGAAACCTCATGCTGGCAAACTGTGCTGTGCACACTCATGGAGGGAGGATTCCAGATGTTATTCTGTCTCCTCCACCAGTTCTAACTGCAGCTCTAAGGATGAATCATATCAGGAAGTCCAGTCCTCTTCTGTTATGACCTGAGCTGCAGGTCTCATTTACTTTCAAAGACTCTCCTACTGGATTAATCCTATTTCTGTTCTGGAATGTTTCATCCTATATAGAAAAGACTGTGCTCTATTTTGTTACTCTGCAACTTTATGTGGTTAGATCGATCAGAAGAGAAAGAGTTGTATTAATAAAACTCCTTAAATATAATTCCTGGGCCTTAAAAAGCAACAAAATATGTCTTCTAGATTCTAATATCTTTTTGGCTAATGCCTTTTAAGAAAATTTGACCCTACCTGGAAGAGTATCATGTACCTCCTGTATGTCTATATTAGATGTTTAAATATTTTTTTTTAATTTTCTCCTCAATTTTTAATACAGACCCACACTTACATTATAAACCTCACCAGCTTTCCTAAACATGCAGCAGAGTTGTTGTTTTTTTTTTATGAAATCTGCTTACTTTTTCCACCAAACTCCTCCAGTTTGCCTGTCAGAATTCTTGCCCCTCTGTTCTTGATAGACCAGTTAGCTCTGCTTAATCACAGACCAAATCAGATGGTTTATCACAATGAAGCAGCAAGTTGGCAGCTTTACCATAAAAGGAAAAAATCCCAGACTGAAACCATGTTCCCCCACTCACTTACTGCTTCTTTACATTTGTTAATAACTGCACTGCCTAAAGGGGACATTTCTGTACAGTCCTGCTGAGGACACAGTAAACAGATGGCTTCTCACAGCAGCCTCCTTTTCGAAGACCTTGGGAACTGTGTTTCCCTCCCATACCTCCAAGTAACTACCAGGTTATTTGTTTTTCTATTTTTAACTCAAACTTGCATAAAAGTGGCTCCACAGAAAATAATCTCCTTGAATCTGCAGAAAGCTGTAATATGTCTTCTCCGTGATGATTTACTGCCAGAAAACTTAATAAAGGCCTAACCAACTACACAAAAACTTTGTTACTACTTCTACATAATACAACTTTTCACATTTGCATTGTCTATCACTTATTTTTTGTTTCTGCAGGGAAGATGACAGAAGGCAGCAGAATTACTCCTTACTGAGCTGTGTCTCAGCTTCACCATCACTGGAAGCTGGCAGTGCTGCAGGAAGGGCCATCCACCCATCTCCAGCTCCACTTCCCTGGCCTGCACTGCCTCCTCCTTGCTGCTGTTCACAGCATTCACAGACTACACTGTGCCCCAGGAGGGGGGACCCACTTCAGCACAGCAAAAAGCCGGGGATGGCTTTCACCTGGAGCAGTTTTGCATCATGGCAGCATGAAGAATCCTGCTGGCAGTGCACGAGTTGGGATGGGGATCAAGCCCTCTGTATGGAGCTACTTCATCCCAAACACAGGAGAGAGCAGAGGGTGCAGGAGCAAGGGGAAATGTTTTATGATTGTAGTCTCCAAGTGTAGCAATAATCATCTATAGCTGTCTGTAAACACAGCCAGGAGGGCCCAGTTCAACGTGGTAACTCCAGGGGACACACGCACAAATGCTCTTGTAGAATTCTCAGTCTTTGAGATTAAAGAAAATTAAAGTTTATTCTCATTCTGGCTGGAAATGAGCATCCACGGCTGTGCCTGGGCAATGATCAAACTGCATTAGTGACATGGTAATCAGCAGATTCAACAAGACACCCAGCACTTCTGGCTGAGTATGAGACAGCATGACTCTGATTTGCAAAAAGGTTTTAGATGCTCACAACCACTTGAAACAAGTGGAAATTTTTTCTTGCCCAGCCCACATCTTTGATAATTCCTGTGTCCTGTAAGATGTCAGCTTTTCTGCATATTTGGAAGAAAGTCTGATTATCAGATTGCTGATAGCTGTGGCTAAGTGTTTTTATCAGAACAGCTTTAATGGGAGTTAAACATCATCTCTAATGAATACATTAATCAGGTAAGTTTCTGAAGCAGAGGAGGAATGCAGTGTGCACAGCTCATGTTTTCTGCTGGATGGCTGTGCCAACACAGGGGAGGGTGAGAATGTGGAGGACTGTGATTCCCAGCTGATGAACCTGCAGTAGGAGGTTCAGAGAGGACACAGAGGCTTGGTTCACCAAGAGATAAAGGATCCCAGAGACATCTGAACAAGCTGATTGCTCTGGGCCAAGTGGCCCTGGTCATGAAATACCAGAATATAATTCCTCAGTCTCATGAATCTACAACATTTTTTACTTTGGCAAGCAGGAGCTATGCAAGTTTCCAGATAAGGAGCAATACTGACTTTCACAGGGAAAACATTTAGTGCTCTGATCCATGTTTATGAGTAAGAACTTTTGTTTATGTTCCATTTGGAAATATGCTCACAATATGCCCCCTGAAGCTCTCTGTGCCTATACGTGTTATGCCCCCTGAAGCTCTCTGTGCCTATACGTGTTATGTGCTCACACAGAACCATGCTGATGCCCACTTTCACCACTCCAAGGTGAATAGAATTTTGGCTGAATAACCAGAGATATTTTGAGGGTTGGTTTAATTTTATGCACAAAACATGAGTAGGTTTTTACAAACAAAAGCACAGCTTTAAAAGCAGCTGGGGCCCTCTTCAGGGATGGAGAGACTCTAAGCACATGTGCAAGAGATGTAAGAGAGACATGCAAGTAAAACGTGAGTGTCCTGGGCTTGTGCTGGGAGCTCTGGTGGTTCCACTTGCTGGCTGCCGTGCCAGCTGTGTGTGGTTGGAGTGGGAAGCAGTGAAAGAGCATCCTCTTAAAGGTTCAACTGATCACCTACTCTCTCCTTGTTCCTTTCTACTTGCTCTCCCCCTCCTCTCTGCTGCCGTGAAGAACTGCAGTGGGGGCACATGAATAATGAGGAGTAACTCCCCTAAAGCTAGTAGGGCCAGGAAATTATTCTGAGCACCAAAAGAAGTGAATTGACAAGAGCCTGCACTCTTGCTGCTTCCTCCCTCCACCACCCAGCCTGGGAGGCACAGCTGAACCCATGCTGTTCTAAGTGCAGTTAATGGGCACAATGAGGGCAAACTAGCATCAGTGGCTTCCCACGGCTCAGGAGAACGTGCTGGGAGGGACAGGAGACCAAAGAGGAGGAGTGGGAGACATCCCTGTGCTGCTTGGATCAGGCTCATCTGTGCTGAGACTAGTTTCACTTTAGGCAGAAAACTCATGTATTGTCAGGAGAAGACAATTCTGTTTCAGCATAGGCTGCAGGCATATGGTTTTTTTTTTTCCTTTCTTACAGATAGCCTATAGCCCTTTTCTATTTTTTTTCCCCCACCTCATTTCTAGAGACAAGTACAGTACCCTGCACAACTGCTGATGGTCTGCAAGAGCCAGGAGCTTCTTCCAGATCTCCCCTCAAGGTTTGCTGCTTACAAAAGGATCAGAGGGAGGAATGGCTTCAGGGCCTGCTTGGAGCCATGGACAGTGCTGGATGCAGAGCACAGGGTTCAGGAGGGAAGCTGGAGCACAGATATGTGACTGTGGCTTAGTGGGATGACCTTTTGCCACGTAAGTTTTTTATAAATTTTTTATAAGTATGATTATATCACATAGTGTGTAGGAAGGTCTGTTTTCAGGATATTTTTGTTGCTTTATTGGTCCTCCTCTGCTGCACTGTAGCTCTGCCTTCTGGGATGCACATCAATAAATGAATTGAAATAGCTCCAGAAAAGAAATATCGTATAAGCCATAGGAAGGAAAAATGTCCAGATCCTGGGAAGCCCTAAACTTTAGGGCCAAGCCTGTGAATCTTGCTGAGCCATAGTTGTCAGCCAGAATTTCTGTAGTGTCAGGGTCCTTATGAGGGCATATAAACTTCAAAATATTTTGTAGAGCTCCTGGTTTCCTGTAGCACCCAAGGTCGATGTGAGATGGCACCTGGTCATGCCCTATTGTCTGGAGGTGTTGCAGCCTCCTATAACCATCACTTTAGCTTTTTCATTCCTAAACGATGGTTTTCCTTAGAACAAAATCCCTTCAGTCTGTCAGAAGTGACTGCAGGAGGAGGAGAGCAGTGTGAATTTTGGGGGTTTATTTGCACCCTTTGGGGCCTGATTGCTTTCCCACTGCTCATTGCCATCCCTGTTGGAAAACAGAGCACATCTCAACTCAGGGTTCAAGGCATCAGGCTGTAGGGAAAGTAGCCCCAAAGCACTGTTTGAATCTGCTTTGCTGGGGGGAGAGAGCAGCAATGCTGACAGATCCAGCAGCACTCCCAGCTAACTTTGGAATAGTCTCCACTAGTGGAGAGGGAGCATTTTCCATGCCCGTATTTGCCAAAACTATTTGCTTGACTTTGAAACCTTCCCACATGCCTCGACACAGATGGGTAAAAGGATTGTTTTTCCTTTTTGAGTCACACTATTTGTGGGCTGCTGTTCCTGCCAAAGAATTCCTCTGAAACATCTAGAAAGGCAGTGCTGCCCTCCGTGAGAGCTCTTTCCTGGCGGGGTGCTTGCAGGAGCACATGTGGAGCTCCCAGGTGTCTGTGCCCCCTCCAGGGCAGGGGTTGCAGCCGGCTGTCCTACCTTGCAGCATGCTCCTGTAGGCCGTGTCGGCGATGGCGTAGATGTGCGGCGGCATCTCGTGCCTCTTCTTGCCCTTGTACATGTCGATGATCTTCTCTGAGTAGATGGGCAGCTGCTTGTAGGGGTTGATCACAACGCAGAAGAGACCCGAGTAAGTCTGCAGGGGAATTCAAATTAAAGCTGAACATCACATGCCATGTCCAGGCTGGGAAACACAGGCATCGGCTGCATGGAATTAATGGGATTTTAGCGAGAAGCGCTCCTTTGTGCTCTGCCCAGGTGCACAAACGGAGCAGAGATTTTCTGAATGTATGTGTATGGGTGGTTTCCAAGTGCACAGATCATTATATATTTCTAATAAGTGAGCTGCTGGAAAGTATGTGAATTTAGCAATCTGAAGAAACACCGTGACCTGATAAGTTAGAACTCCTTAACTTATGAAGTTAGAGCTCCTTAACTTCAGTTATTTTCAGTACATAATCCATACCCTAATCACACATAAGGTTATGGTGACAACTGTAGTAATTAATATTTCTTTATATGTGTATTTTCTTACCAGAATATGGTATAATTATCTGCTCAGGTAGGCATCAAATTTTGTAAACTGAAATCCTAGGTAGGAAGCTTGGGTTGATGTTTGGAGGGTTTTTTTAAAAAAAGCTTCCATGAGCACCATGTCACACTGATGATTGATGAGAGTCCTTAAATAAAATTGCTCAAGTTCCAAATAGATGCCTCGAGAAACTAACCATGCCTTCACTGCATGACTATTTCTGCAGGAAACTTAAGGAAAAATGTGGTTTGTTTAGAATTTAATGGTGGTATTAACATAAAAATATATACATAAACAAAAAAGAATATTGGCTGCCAGCTGATAGGTATTCATCCACGTTTTCCTTTTTTTCCCTTCTTTTTTTTTTTTTAATTTTTCCTTTATTTCTAAATATTCCAGGTATTGACCTGGACCATCTAATCGTATGGTATTGAAATAATACCATATGATAAGAGATGAAGAGCCATATTTCACAAACAGTTGTTAAAAGTAAGAAATTTGCAAGGGTATTTAATTTAAAAAAGAAAATTTAAACCCCCAAAATAAAGGAAAATACCAAAACTACCCAAGTTATGAGAACATAATGAAAGGAGTATCGTGATATTTAAACTGGCCTACGGAAAGAAAAAAAGAAGTAATGGAACTGTGCTACTTCTGACATAGGCAGAAGTGGTTTGTTTTAGTTTTTTTTAATAAAAAAAATTATTATTTATTTGATTTTGTTGCCGTGTGTGTGAAGGAGAGCCCTGTGGGATGCAGCTGCTGGCACCCTCAGCCCTGGGGCTGGAGCTCTCCCTCTCCCCGCAGGAGCCGGGCAGCGCCGGCCGTGGCACCGGGAGGCTCCGGGCACAGGGATTTCCCTTTCCTGACCATAATAGGCAACGGCCCAGCACGGCCCGGCACAGCCCGAGCACTTTATATGGCATTCAGCAGCGAGCTGGCTGCTCCAGCTGCGGGCTGGCTGCTCCAGCTGTGCAGGAACAGCTGGGTTGCTCTGGCCGCTGATGGGCACCAACAGCTCAGCTTGGGCCCGTGCCTCCACAGCCCGAGAAAACCGAGCTCAAATCCTCGCCAGTTCTCAGCATCCCCGGGCTGAACTCCTTGGTGTGCAAGGCAGGGAATTGCTGGGCTGGATTTTCATTGACTTGGGGTGTCAGAATGAAACTGTGCTGCTCATGCCAAAATGAATTTTAGCGTTGCCAGGATAACACACTTGAAAAGTGACAGTTTTATCCCAGAATGGCTACCAAGACCCTTACGGAAAGGACGGCAAGACATTTTTTTAATAGTATAAATAGATTAACTGTACACACTCAACTAATCATCCCACCCAAGTAAAAAATTAGGAGAGGAAATCAAGGAAATTATTTAGGCCTCCTTTCCCTGAAATTTCCCGGCATTTCCTGACTTGCCACATACAGAGCTGTTCTCACACCCAGGCACACAGTAACATACCTTTGAAGAGCTAATTTTGAGGCACAAGAAGCAGGCTATTAAGGCAGAGCAAAAGCTGGAGCTGATGAAGTTTAGGAATCCTCATTTCTATCTGGACTGTGACTGATATGATCTGTCACCTCAGGAAATTTAATGAAGCCCTCTTATCTTGGCTGGTTGTAGCTCTAGGTGTCTGCTTCGCAAGGATCTGGGGGAGCTAGATTAATATAGATGATGTTTTGACACGGCCGAGTGTGTGATTGAAAGTGGGGGCACTGAAGCTTCCATGTCTTAAATCCTTTGCCCTGGGACACAGCCTATCTAGAGAGGGGTTGAATCTCTCCCCAGAGGGTGTGGAGGAAGAACATAATCTGAAATATCTTAGGGATACTTCCGTGGGAGTGCTGAGCTTGTGTATCCCTCAGACAGCTGCTGCTGCTGGGTATTTACAAGAGACTGGCACAAATAGACATCTGCATTGTAAATACCTAGGTTTGGGCAGAAGAGTCCAACTCAGTTCCAATATGCATATTTAGAATTATGTACCAAAGACAGAATTTTTCACTGTTAAGTGAAGACTGAACAAGTAGTGCCTATGAATACCACAAGGAAATTGATTCTACTCTCAAATCCACTGAAGTTGCATTGCTGTGTTTTTCATGCTTATATAATAATTTTTGGTGTAATTTCTGTATGGGTAAAGCAGATTCTTTTTGTTCTGAGCAATGTGAAACATGAGTTAGTGGCTCATGTTTCTTCTTGCCCTTCTATCTTAATTATCTGTGATGAAGCAAAAGGCCAGGGTGTTTTTTTAGTGTGCAGTCACCCTGTTAATTTCTGCACTGAATATTTTTATTTAATAATATTTAATGTAAATGCAAGGGGGAGATGATTTTTTTTTTCCAGCTGGATTGATTATTTTTCTTCAGCAGATTTGGGAATCCCCATTTGCGTCAGTGATGCTCTGGAGAGAAAAATGTTGAGGTCATGTTTTCTTTGAATGTGTGGGATTCCAAGGGATGCAAATTAGGCAACACATGGCAAAGCCAGGAGATGGTTGTTTACAGTTAGTTTTGCAAGTGGGTGAGACTCAAATTCTCTTTAGAGGTCCCCTCTGTTTTTAAAAACGTATGACAGCATCTAGTAGGGCAGCACTGTGTAAAGCTGGGCAGTTTCAAGCAGGTTTTGCTTACTGAAAATACAAATAACTTGTTGCACTACAAGTCAAATTAATGTCTTTGAAACTTTTACCGTCTTAAAATCTGATCTCTTGAGAAAGAAAACTTAATTTCAGGTACACTTCCATTTTTGCCTCCATGAAAAACTCTTTGATTTCCAATTGCTTTATCCACTCTCGGAAATTAATTTCCTCTTTCTGTAGAAAGTGAAAATTCCATAAAGTAAACATAATGGAAACCCTGGAACAGCTATGCAGAGTGTTGCTGAAAGCAACAATAAAAAAATACCCAATCCCCCATTTTATCCCACCAACCTTCTACTAATTCTTTTAATTCTTGCAGCAATGCAGAACACTTTCAAAAAAAGTCTATTTTAATCATTAAGGCTGCATGTTCTGATATTATAGCACGTGGGTCTACATGTTCACCTGCAAACTTAAAATCCAATAAACTCAAATGACAAAATGATGGGAACTCTAGCTTCTTTCAGGAACTTGATAATGTGCATTTTAGTACATTCCTGAAGGAAAGATCTTGAGCTTAGCTCTTTGAAGTTACGCATAACAAGTAAAAAGTTCCTTTGTTGTAGTCCATGTAACTACCTTATTTTCTGCTTCATTTCCTACTTTCCAATTTAGCATTCCTCATATTAGTAATAAGATTGTGACTACTGTTCCTACTTAAGCTCTACTTAATTTCTTTCCCTCATCAGTGGTCTGTCATGCAAGTAAAATTTTCATAGATTGAAACTGTAGATAACTTTTCTGCAGCACAGCAGAGGGATCCTTCATGTAAAATCAAAGATAACAGCTAAATTCCTTGGAAAAGTTTTGGGCTTTCTTACTCTGCAGTTTACTAACTGTTGATGTGGATAGATTACCAGGTTATCTATGTCAAAATATTCTTGTGTTAATGTACTTGTGAGGACTGAAAGACAGAATAATCTTGCCATAACTCACATGAACATACAGAAATTATAATTTGTCCAGGCTTGTTTGATCTGTAACTTGATCAACCTGAGGGACAAAAAGGTTCAGTGGATGCATGATTTTGCTTCAGTGACACACTGATACATGCAAGTACTCTTGCCTGAATTCCAGTGGGTTTGTCCCTTTATCCACACATAAGGTTTAACTCCAGCACCACCAAAACAGAACTTTTCAGCTGCCTTTCAGTGGGAGTTTTGCCTGAGAAAAACAGCACGATTTGCCTTTTCTGTATGCTCTTTTTGCAAGTTACTGGAAAATTGTTTAGGTTTACATTGAATTAATTTTAAAGTCCCTATCATTTTTTTTCCCCCAAACAGCAGGACTCAGATTTTGTTCACCAATCAGAGAGTACTTTCCAAGCCAACAATATTCTTTTGGAATCTGTAAATTTTGTGGAGGAAACCTTCACGTGTTTTAACTTAGTTAAGTAAAGAAGAAATTATCAAAGAAGCAGGAGAATAATGGGGGGGGGAAGTGAATTTAAAACATTTTTAAATTCACTTTTAAATTAAATTTTAGGTTAGGATGCCATTACTGGGGGTTAGTACTTGCATGGCAGTGGCTGGGATCCACCTCGTTGTCGGTGGGCCATGGTCACATGCAATGGGAAATGCTCTGCGTGTGCTTGGGTCTACTCACATAAATTAGACCTGAGAAGTATCTCTCCCTTAGATTGTGCAGCACAGAAGCTTCATTGAGGCAAGTCAGCTCTGCCATGTCCTCCACTTTGGAGAACTTTGGAGGGTTCATCTTCTGGATGTCATCCTTGCTCAGTGTCACTTTCTTTCCATTCTCTGCCAGTTCAACTATCACCTCATCCCCTTTCTCTTCCTTGATACTTGCTGCTTCAAATCCATGTTTCTCTGATGGAATCCAAACCAGTTTCTTTGCTGACCAGTCAGCCTGGGCAAGTGGGTTGTTGATGAAGTTTTTGTCCACAAAGAGGAATTTCTCATCATCGCTGAGAGGTTTTTGAGCCATTTTGACTCAGCAGACACCTGTTGAGGAAGCAAAATATTCTGCTTTAAAGGGATAAAGGAAGGGAAATGTGGAGATGTTCCAGACAAAACACATTTGTCAAATCTGCTGTGCAGTAGGTGCAAAGCACTATAAATCCTGTGTCATATCTCACATTTCCATGTGGATACTTAGTGCCTGTGCAACGAGGCTGTCAGAACTGCACCAGGACCACCAGCTGGTCACCTTCCTGCAGCCTCAGCTCTTGCCCATCACAACCTTAATTGAATTCAGACAAACTCAAAATTTCCCATCACCCAAATGCTGTTGGGTGCATACTGAATTATCAGTGTAATTATGAAATACACAATAGAAGAATGGTTCCCAGGCTGTGTTCCAGCAAGGACAGAAATGAACCTTTCTTGCAAAGGACTATTTCCAATCACTTAATACCATTTCATTTGGAGAAGAATAAGATTAAGACAAGGTCAACAGAAAAAGCAGAAAAAAAATATTGTTGTCAATACTACTGGTGAAGGAGAAGTAATTTAGACTTAGCCCCTCCCCATGGGTCAGACAGTAGGAGCTGATAATTTATGAAGGGTAAATGTCTATTATATGAGAGAGAGAAGAAATAAAACAAGCCTGGAAATTGCCTCAGCTGAAAGATAGCGTGAACCATGATGCTCAGATTGGAAGGATGTTGCATCTGTGTCATGCAGTCGCACATGGATAAAGCAGCTGGATGTATCTGCCCCGTAGGTGAGAGCCAGGGGAGAGTTTAGGCTGGTGTGCACCGTGCTGAGACAGGAGGCAGCTGCTCTCCTGCTCTGGCCACTGAAGTTTGGATGTGGCTGCAAGATCAGCGTTGATAGTGCTGGAGCTCTGTAAGTGTTCTGCTCTATCCCATGGGGGCCCAGGTCTAAATGAAGGAAGGAGTACACAGAGGATTTGTGGTTTGCTCCAGGGCAGAAAGAGTAGTGGTGGTTGGGAAACCTGCTGTGCAGTGGAGCAGAGAGGAGAGCTGGGGAGGAGCTACAAAGAGTGTGTGGCCAAGATAAACATCTCTAGGAGACAGAGGCTGTTTCATTTCCTTATTGAGAATGAATTTAATATTTACAGCATTCAAACAAACATGAATCTGGAGGGAGCTTGGAGAACTGACTGCTAAAGATGTCAGCAATTCACCCATAAGCAGGACAGTATTTGTAACGACCGAGCTCTGTGGTATGTAACCAAATGGACACCCTGTGCTCTGGGAGTATCAGAGCTTGCTTTCCAAATATTTGTCCCTGAAGCCTTCCCACAGATAAAGGTTTTTTTGCAAGGCCACATTCTCTGAGGGGTCTGAGAAGGAAACAGAGATCATGCAGAAGGTGACATAAAGCTTAGAAACAAATCTAGGATTTTTAGAGGTGCCTGAGAAGGTTAGATGATATCCCACTGAAATCCAGTGGAAATTAGATGCCCCAGCTCTATAAACTCCCTTGACCATAGTATTGTCTCAAAAAAAAAAAAAANAAACGTGCTTGTTCTAGAGTCTTGCCTGGAAATCCTAAAGAGGAAAATTTGCCCAGATAATTCATGAAGGTGCAATGTATGAGAGTGACCCTGTGCACTGCCACTGGCCTCCAGGCTCTGGGAGGGAGCATCTGTAAGATGTGGCCCTCTGCTCGCTCCCAGGAGATTCTTGGAAGAGAGCAAGAGGAAACTATTTGACCTCTGTGTGGATTAAGGCAGAAAATGCTTCCTCGCTGCCAAGAGGGCTGGTAGAGCCGCACAGTTCCAATAATGGAGATGGAATTCTCTCCAGCTGAGCTCCCCAGCTGGTGGCTGCGGGGGGAAGCTGCTGCACAGGGGAGCCACGGGAGCACTGCCCCGTCCCCAGAGCTGCAGCTCCCGGGGCACGGGGCTCAGGGAGCAGCAGGAGCTGCCCTGGCCTCTCCCACTGCTGCGGCAACAGGCAAGGCATGTTCTCCACCCCACTGCCCCAACAGCATGGGAGGAACTGTTGCAGCAGTGCAGATGGGGATCTCAGCCCATCCTATCCCCAGAAGAGAGCCATGTTGAAGCATCAGAAAGGCTGGATAGTGCTGCCAGTGGCTAAATGCCAGGTGACAGCACTTTTATATCAATAGGAATTAGGTACTGCTGTCAGAAACACCAGAAGTGAGACTGAACTGCAGAGCTGAACTTCATGGGGTCAAATCCTGCTCTTCTGAGGCTGCCCACAGAAAATGGTGATGGAAATCAAACTGCCAAATCATCCTGACCATCCACCTCGAAAACCCAACCACAGTTAAAACTGTTGGCCTGTTACAAAACATGTCACAGTGAAACATCCCAGAGGTTTTCTGTTCTGTTGCCCAAGGAAAAGTTCCTTTCTTTGTTACATGCTAAGTCAAAAGCATCTTCCATAGATTCTAGCATGAAACTGAGAGCTGGTCTGTCTGTATTTGACTGTGTTCTCCTACTTCCTCCCCTTTGTACATAGCAAGGTGCAGAAAGTTTTAAATTCAATCTTTTTCAAAGAAAGATCTATTTGGGAGGTATAAAAGGTGGAACAAACTGCAGAAGTTGGAAATACAGGTTCTTGTTCCCTAGATCCAAATACTAGGACTAGTTTGAATATGGTAAGAACAGATCTACAAGAACTAATGAATAGACAGTCTGAACTGGATCCCAGAACTCCTCTGAAATACAATGAGAAGAAAACATGGATTTATGTGAAAAGAACTTTTCATGACTGAACCTCTGGAATCTAAGGATAAAGTTTTAGCAGCTTCTGACTAACACTGTAGTAAAAAAGGAAATGCAGTTATGAAGTGTGGATTAATGGCTATTAATAATTGAATTTATTTATTAATGTGCACAATTCATTTTCATTATAAAGGAAGGTCTTCCATCTGAATGGAAGGGGTAGAATATAAGCTCCACAAACTCAACTATATTTGTCTTAGTGAGGACTAATGAGCTGCTAATGAGATGCTGAAGCTTTCTGATTAATACCTGGCACTGTATCTTCTGGTCCATCGCTGATCAAGACTGCACTGCACTGGGCCAGTATATGACTGATACTGGGGAAATGGGCCAAGGGGAAAGACTCCTTACTGCCTGCTGAGAACACTCCCTGGGAAGGGAAAATTGACCCTTTTGCCAGTTCCTGGGTTTCACCCATAGGACTGGCTGAGAGAAATGGAGACCCCTATCCATGTGCAAGAGGTGGTGCGAGGTTCTCATCCATTTAGCCCAAATCATGTACAAGAGCATACGCTTTATACCCAGAGGTGAGTTATCCTGAGAATGGGAGGAGGAAAAGCAATCAAAAAATACTATTAATATGAAGTTTCTTGCCTTAGAATTGTGTGAAATTACACCTAACCTGTTCCATTTGTTGTACTTATTTAACATGCTAACATACATGGATCCTTCCACAGCTCACTCTATTCCTCTGTCTGCTGTGCCACTATGGAGATACCTGGCAGATCTTCACTGTCTTTTCCCTTTTTATGTTAATGACAGAAGCTGAATGCTGTCTATATAACTAGTTTATCCTGAGTGTATTATTTCAAGGATGAAATATAAATATTCCCAGGAAGTGCACTTCAATTAAAAGGTTATTGGCCAAGCAGAATTGCCTCCTGAGTCAGAGCTTGGAGGGACTGCTTTTCCCCTAAGGAAAAGATAAAGGACACTTCTCCCTTCCTCTGCAGGATGTGCATGTCAATATAAAGCCTTATCACATCTATACAGGGAATAATTATTGCAACAGAGGAACATATAACCAATTATTTTCAAAAACCAAGTCTGCTCTCATGAGTAGTTTCTGAAGGAAGAGTGTAGCAGTAACCTGCTCTTGACTCAAACTGCATTTCTTGGGCTACAGTAATTCTTGACTATGATCTTTCCAGATTCCTTATCTTTTACTTTTCCAGTACTTAACTGAATCATTCAACTGAACACTGCTTGGAAAAAAAGATAATCAAAAGGTAATCTAGGGGTGAATCCTAGCTTTGTGATGTTCATATGGGAACTAGAATTCCCCAGCATTGACAGCTTTATCATGAGCACTGCTATCAATCCCTCCTGGCCTTTCACCATCTTTTGGCGATGCATTCTCCATATGCTTCAATCAAATTGTCTGTAAGAGCCTCATTTATAATAAAGTCTTCTTACCTTTGTTAATGTGAGTTACTACATAACTCTGACTAAACACTTGAATTATTTTCTAATTTTCAAAAGAAGTTTGCCCTAGTTATTGCCAGTGTTATAAACTGTAAAAATCAGAAAATAAGGAAAAATAGGGATAGAGTCCCTTTATCTGGAAAATACCAGCTATTTCAAATTCTTGTAGATATCATTCTATTAACTAAATCAAATTCTGTATATTGATTATAATTCACAAATAATCCATAATTTAACTGGACTTTGCACAAGTTAGAAAGCTGTCTTTAGCTCTTGGCTTCTCCTAAAATTAACATACTCAAAAGCCATCAGATTTGCAACTAATAAGTCTCTGTGATTTCCAAAGCACTGGGATCTCTTCATACATCCCCATGCTGCCTTTTATGGAGATGTTCTGCTCAATACTCGCCGTTCCGCAAAAATGTAATGATAACAAATTCAAAACAAATACCTTTTAGGGACTAGTGTGTCAATTGCAAATGACATAATAAAATTCATTGTTTACATCCAAGCAAACACGGCCAGGGCAGAATTGGGCACTAAAGTGACAACTTAATCAGAGCTTTGCTCTCAGGGGGTTCATCAGTTCAGCCCCTGCCTGAGTGGCTTGAGGGAAGGGGGAACTTGGGGAGTTCAGCAAGTCAGTCCATCCAGACAATCCTGCTGCAAACTTTGCCTGTCAGGGCAAAGCTGGGAGTGAAGGACAAGGTGGGCTTGTTTTTCAACAAGTGTATTTTAGAAAAGGTTTTACTAATATATATGTGTTAGATAATGACAAGCCTTCTGATTTCTCTTATATTGAAAATATCTCATGATGCTTCTTAATTATGCACATATATATGCCTTTCACATAAATATCAACATTTTTATAGGTGTGCATGCACACAGACACACACACACATGTAAGTGAAAGAAGCCCGTGAACCTCTGGGATGGCGCTGAAGCTGCTTTCTGCACTGCCATCTACTGTTGTTTTTATTTACTTTTGGGATTTTCTGAGAAGTTTGTTGCTTTATTTTCCATTTATAAAAAAGGCATGTCACCTTTGAAATTACTGTAGTTCAGTAAATTGTCAGATTAGTTTTGCCGCAAATTTGTTCCCACCATATTAAAAACATGTATATGTAATGCTGGGACACTTATGTAAAAGTGATTCTGTTCTTTCTAATTTTTAAGCATTTCTCCTTGTTTAAAGAACAAGTTACTGATTAACTGATTATTTTATTTGGTTGCACTTTCTTTCAGCAGTCCTTTATTAGGACTGAGAGGTTAGAAACACTTAAAGAAGACCAGCAGAGCAGGTTTTTCGTTCCCAAGCGCACAAGGGATGGTTGCTTGCGGCGGGTACCTGTGACCACCTGCGCTGCCCTGCGCCTCGAGGCAGCGCTCCTGCCGGCTCCGAGCAGACTCCTTCTCTGCAGCCGGTGTCTTTCAGGCTCGACCCGGCAGTGGCAGCGTTAGCAGCGACTAGAAGCAGGCTAGAACATCCGTGCCCACTTTCAGGCATGCACAGTCTGTGCGTTTCAAGCAGAGCCCAGCCAGTAACACAGCAGGATAAATCGCCTGAGCACACCTGATAGGTCTGTGCCCGTGCCCAGGTTAATGCTCTGGACGCGTTTGCAGAGCAGAGTAAGAGTTAACTTGCCAGTCCCCATCCCAAAGTGTGTCAGCCCCCAGCCCAGTCCCCAGCAGGGACCTTGCCCCCCGTGGTACTTACAGGTGTCCAAGGGGGGAGCAGAGTGAGTTGGAGATACAGCCACCAGCCGGGACAGCCCAAGTCCTCACTGCCTTTGCAGCCTCTCTATATAGAGGAGGAGAATCTTGTCAGTGGGGAGGGGCCCTGGAAACCACGTCCTGCTGGAAAATCCTTTTGGTACCTGGCTTAAAAAACACAGCCTGAGCCAAGGACCTCGTTCCCAACAGGGCCTATCCCTGGGCTGTGGCCCCTGCCCCGAGCCACTTTTTAGGGAAGCAGGCTGGTTCTCACTTTCAAAACTATGTATGAAAGGGGTGCCCCTAAATCACACGTTCAGGGTTTCACCCTTTTCCCCTGCTGTTTGACAAAGCAAATGGGCCTTTAACTCCTTCCTGCCTTGGCAGTATCCCTGCCCCTCATGGCCCTGTCCCTAGAAAGCCAAAGGACAGGTTACGGGCCCGTGTGGCACAGGATGTTTCCTTCCCACTGTCACTGTAGTTTGCTGGAGCTAAGTGCCTGAGTTCAGGGGTTGCTTGGGCAAAGAGGGTTATTCCTAACACAGTAGGACTTTGTGGCTAGAGGTGGCTCTGGGTCTCCCTGTTTACGTGGCATTTGGAGCTGGTTTGGACATCTAGGGCTGGTTTAAGCCTCCTTTGCCCCTGGGAAACGAGAGGGTTATTTGCCACCTTCCCAGCAGATTTGCCAAAGTTTCTTTTGTGATCCAGTGTGCAGCTCAGTTCTTGAGAAAGGACTGTAAATACTTGCTCATATATAAGAAATACCTCCCTGTGTCTGTAAATGTAGAAGAGAAGTGATGAAGAGCTGGGGGCTGCAGTCCCTGGGATGCACAGACAGAACAGGGAAGGGAGCAGGCACTGTGTGCTGGCAGGGAAAGGAGGACAGGGCGCTGGGAGCCAGACCTGCAGGGGTTAGGGAGTGATCTGCTCCTCATCAAACCTTCCTCACACCCTCCAAACCTTCAGTCCCCAGCCATCCCCCCTCCTTCCTCCCCTAGTAGCCAACAGCCTTGTGCAGTAGGACCTGTGGATGGAGATATCCCAAAAAGGGAAAGCTAGGATCCTCTAGGAATTCCCACCAATGTGCCAAATGCAAAATACCGAAACAACCCCCTCTCAGCAACAGACTAAATATGGTGTATACCCAAAGGATCAGAGCACAGGCCTGAGTGAAATTATTTCTCTTGACATCAACAGCTCTGTCTTCCCTGGAAAATAAACCCTCCCGGGGAAGACAGATGGGGCTCATATTGGTCTCATCATCCTAAAAAAATACCTATGAGGGGAGGCTGGGCTGAAAACCTCTGCTGTCACTGGGTCAGGAACTTGCAGGTGTGATAGACCTGTAGCTCCTTCTAGTTCCGGCCAGCGGTGAAAAATCTTGGACAAAGAGGAGAGAGGGAAAGAGCCCTGGGGTTTCTGCTCTGCAACATCTCAGAAATATCAGATGAAGGGTCAAGTTTGGGCCTCAGCTGGAGAAGACCAGATTTGCTAGGGCAGTGACACAGTCCCAGAGGTCACAGACTGTCCTGCCGGAGGGAGGGTTGGTGTCTGCCATGGTGTGGGGCTGCCA
Organism: Tichodroma muraria; assembly: GCA_013390105.1. Taxonomy (NCBI): domain Eukaryota; kingdom Metazoa; phylum Chordata; class Aves; order Passeriformes; family Sittidae; genus Tichodroma; species Tichodroma muraria. The sequence continues at coordinate 86,860 of WAAG01074721.1, forward strand.
GGGAGCCATGCAGAGCCTTCCAGGACCCAGCAGCGCCATATCAGACCTGTGCATGTGTGATTTTGTTGGAGAAAAGCCAGGGGAATGATCACCACGACATAAATCCAAGAAGCTTGTCCTTGTTAGAAGAAAGTTCCTCGCAGGGCAGGGTAGTTCACCCTATTTTGCTTTTTCCCCCTGCAGTTTCTTCATTGCAAACTTAGCTTTTAATTTGAAGCACAATGAAATGCAAGGGAATCCTCTGAAAAGTATGATCATTTTAACATTCATCAAAGTTATCCTAAGAAGTTCCTTTTAAACACATGCAGCTGTTTCACAAAACCAGACACAGTATAATAGTAGCTTAAAAAGGAGTGGAAATTATTCCGGCTGGTCTGCAAACCACTGCACACGCAGGCTTGGTGCCTGAGGAGGGAGTTTAACAGCAGCAGTGCTGGAGGGTGATATATGATGTGACATTAAACGGAGCTGGAAAGTCAAAAAAAATATTACTGCTGGCACTGAAAGAGTTGCACTCTCAAGCCGTGTGGGGTAGGAACTGATGAGTATAAGCACGGCTTCCAACCTTCACTTAAAAGCTAATGTAAGAATATGCTAATCTGATAGCCTGGTTGGGGTTATGATAGCCTGATGGGGGTTCCTGAAAGTTGTGGTGTTTGTTTTAAACCAAAGTTGCCTCAAAATGAAAGCTGTGGGTTCCCAGTGGATGATGAGTTTGTGACAAGAAAATAAATTTTGTTTAAACCCCCTTTATTTATTTGTTTTAATTACTTTTCTAGAAAAAAATTAAGTATTGAGCAGCCTACCCTTAAATATCTCCTTACTGAATTTGCACTGTAAATACTGTACTTGGGGAAAAGAAAGAGGACCCGAGAAGGAAAGAAGCAAACTTTTAGCTGCCTTACCATGGTGTAACCTGGACACAAGAGAGGGGAAAAATGAAAGGCACAGATAGTGATGTTAGTTTGTTAAATAAAGCATCAGGTAAGCAATTTTTGTCTTGTTTGAAAACGTTTTTATCTAAGTTTTACCAACCATGTTTCTCTAAGATGATAAATGCAATTAGAACAGGTAATTGTACTGGTGGGTAATTGCACCTGTGTGAAGCTGTGCCTTTGTGGCAGGAGGGACAGTCTGTGTCCAAGCCAGGACAATCAATCTGGAGAACAGCTTGATGAGGGAAGATACTCGCCAGCTGCTTGATGTTTGTGCTTAACGCTGGCTGCAGGTGGTCAGGTGAAGTCTGTGAAGTGCACAGAGCAGGTCTGAATCAGCTGCTGCTGAAAGGGTGTCTTTGCAAGTGTGAACAAACCTTTTGGGGTTTCTTTTCCTAAAGGTGATTACCCAAGGCTAATCAGTCCTCCGGAAAACTGATCCAGCGACACCGAGATTGGGTGCCTGACACGAGGGTGCTCAGGAAGTAAAACGTAACCAACTCCTCAAAGGGAGCTGATAAAGCTTTAAAAAATCTCCCCTGTGCAGGACAGAAACTAAAACCTCTGAAACAGCACGGCTGCCCTGCAGTCTAGAGACACAGTTTGCTCTCATTCAAGGGGAGAGCAAAAATTTGGTCTTAAAGAATTTTTTATTTTTAAAACTTGTGGGTTAAGTTCTTCCAAAGTGCTTTCCAGATCTGATATCCACACCAGACTTCACTGGCTCCTTGTCACCTTGACTTGTGATAATGTGCTTAGACAACAAACAGCCTCTTTTAATGGAATTCTCTCCATGATGCTCTTGGCTAATGCTTTATCTCCCACAAAATTCACAAATGCATTTTGCTGTTTAAAGACCCTAAATTTCTATATGCTTGTATCCTTTTTTTTTTTTCTTTTCTGTTGTCAGTAGAAAGAGTAAGGGCAGTTAATACAAGACATCCCAGGCTGTAATTATGCTACTTCTGAAGTTAAGAAAATAATTTTTGTGTATGCTCACCTAGGTGGCAATTTCTTCTAAAACCTGAAACTATGACTCTAGGACTGTGAAATATTTTGATCTAAATATTGATCTCACCTTAAAATTTTAAAGAATGCTAAGTGCATCCATGTGGGAAAGATTTTGTAATTCCTCTTCACCCAGTAACAAGGCAGGCAGTCTGACATTCAGAGGATTTGCTGTGTGTGAGCATCTTGAAAGACACTCTCATACTTCATGTACTGTCAAGATAAATGCTAGACAATTACTAATATGATTAGACCAGTGTATTTTCATAGACATATTCCAAAGCTTTGTCGTAAATAAACATCACTGGAAATACACTTAGAATTGCCTTTAGTTTGCTTGTACAATGACTATACTTTGAAACAAGAGATTGTTTCTAACCCCCAGATGTGGGCTGTGAGGGTATTGGAGAGTCAGATGAAATGCAAGTTGCACCCAGAGCAAACAGGCTGGATTCCACCCAATGTCCCAATGCAGTGTCTGTACAATGGGTAAATCCACAGAGAAAATAGTCTCAAGGTTCCCTTTGTTTTAAATGCATTTTGTCTCTGATTTCAGACGTATATCTTTACCTCAAGGCTTAGTGAAGGATGCCCCTGTAGCAGGCTCTGCTTTCCTGACTGTGGAGACAGGAGCTCAGGCACAGAGCCTGAGCTGTGTGCTTGGGAAGGGGCAGGTACCAAACACCCTTTGCCTTCTTCAGCTTGTGAATTTTTTTTTTTTAAATTTCTACCACTAAAAATTCATTTCCCAGGGAACTCCATGGCACCTGGGCAGCATCTAAATGATCTATGGTGGAAAGACAGAAAGCAGCAGTGGCTTTGGTTACATTGAAATATTTGCATATCAGAGGTGGTTTTGTGTTTTCAGAGCCTTTTTCTCTGCCCTTGAAAAGACAACTCAGAATCCAAATACACATAACAGTTTGATCTAGTGCTTCATGGAAAAACACGGGTCTAGCACTGAACTTGTAGAAAATCAAATTAAAAATTCAGAGATGGCTCTTCAGCCCAGCAGCTGACGGTGACACAGGTGTAAGCACAGAGCACACAGAGATTCCCTTGCCTGATCCAGTGGTCAGCTGCCACTTCTGCAGAGCTGCAGAGGACTTACAGATGGATTTGACTGAGGTTTATTTGCAAACACACATCCTCCCCTCCTGGCAGCAGTCCTGAGACACTCAACTCAGCCAAGGAGGAGCTGCCAGTGCTGCCAGTCACACAGAGGAGATGAGCTCACAGCTGAGGCTTCAAATGGATAAATGCAGCCTCTCTGCAATTCCACATTAGAGTACAGGCTGCTTGGAGAAATAAAAGTATCCCTGCAATTTCTTACTGGGTCAAATCAAGATAAAGGCAAAATTTCACAGTGTCTACAACTTGGGGTCCTTTCAACTTCACCAGCTGCAGGTTCTCTTCCTCTCTTTCCCCCTCCATTGTACCATTAATCTAACAATAAAGATTTTTAAAGGACCTGACTCTAGAGATTTATTTATACAAAACTACTTTCAGTACCACTGGATATATTTAACGTTTATGCATTTTGTTAAAATGAGAAGAGAAAAAATAGATGTTATTTTTTATGTACCCCTGCAAGTTCAGCTTTTAAATTACCATTTCAAAACATGTAAATAACTCAGCTAAAAAAGAGTTCTGGGAATCAGTAATCTACTATCAACTTTATTTTTAGCTTTGCCTTTGAGTTTCATGCTGTTTGGGAAAAAAACCCCAGAAGTTCCTTCCCCTCCCATATACCCAGTGTTACACCACACAATTTATAGCAACTCCAGATGGAAAAAACTTACTCTTGTTTGTTTGCTGGTATGAAGATAAATATAGTCCCCATTTCTGGAGAATTAAAAACAACTATCGCTCTAAATCACTTCAATTTTCTATTAGAATTTTTCCCTTACTTTTTTTTTTAACTTCCCTTCCCCACAACTTTCAGATAAAGTTGCAGCTTCTTTTTAAAAAGAATGATTAAAATGTTTAATTTGAACACTCTCAAAATACCACACAGAATAGAATTGAAAAATTTTATTCAGAAACACAGGAAAACCACACAAAGATATAAGTGCAGAAATGGTAAGTTATTATATAAAAATTTATTGGATAAACTCAGTATATTCAGGTGTAATTCTAGACATAGGATTCACTAATGTGACTCCCTATAAAGTTTTTCTTCTATCAGCACTGGGGAAAGAGAGCTTTGCTAACATTTTTTAAATTGACAGTAAGTATGACCTTGTCATCCTGTCTCATGAGTAGGTATTACAAGCTAAAACGGTCCCACTGGATTTATTGGAGGAATTTATGCAATGAAGAATGTCCTAAATTAAATCTGGCAGACCTTGAAGTGAGAAATTAGAAAATGAAAGATATCATCTCTTTATACTTTGTAAAATAAGAGGCTCTTCAATGCTCGTGCCAGCCATCCTTCCTGGTTCTGGAATTCTGTCTGAAAATGAAACACAGACAAAAATATTCTCATGCATTGGGAGGTCCAAGGTATGTTATCTTCTACTACTACCAACTTTGATGCACAATATCATCATAGGCAATTTAGGAAATTTTACAGATAAATGTTTCCATGCAGCTGTGAGAGAAAATATTACTAAGATTAGATCATTTATATCACTAAGATTAGATTTCAGACAATTTCCAACTCAGCTGTAGCAAATAACCATATTCCACACCTTTTATCAGGATCCCCAGTCTGCTGGAATACTCATATATCTAAATAAACAAGATAATTTCTAAAGTGAAAAGCAAGTTAGATGTTAAATAAGAGACTTGGCAGGTTGAGTTTATGAGTGGACTTGATTACCTGAATATGCAGCCTAATGAAAAGTTGGATAATTAGTATTTTAAATCCACCGCCTTTAGGTCTCCACAAACACATGCAGAAAGTAATTTCAGAATATATTTACTTAAAGGTTCAAAGCCTTAAAACCTTTATGTTTTTGTTTAGTGCTAAAAAAGCAATGTGCTGTTGTGTCTTATGACTGATCCTGAGTTCTGTAACTAGGTGTAACGAATTAAATCTCCATGTGAAGTTATACTGGAGTCAAAAGGGCAGGGTGACCCTGCAGAGTCAGTAGAAACAAAAGTAAACTTTAAAAACAATTCTCCTATACACCCAGTCTGTTTTAAAAACGGAGAAATTCCTAATAGGAATAATTGTTTTCTAACAAAGAGGTAATTTATAACAGTTTTGGTATGGAAATTTTGTTTCTTCAGCCCCCTCTTCTGGCAGAAGAAAAACATCATTGTCTCAATGAATGAACTGTTAAAAAACCGTTAGTACTTCTCACCCTTTTAGATGTCAGTAAGATCTCAGGCTTCATACTTTTGAAATTTTTGTATACAAACCAAACAGCTCATAGTATTAACAGGAGAGTAATAAATTTTCAGAGTAAAGTATGAAGCAATATGCCAAGCAGACTATTTGAAGGAAAAAGCTGGACCAATGAACCTTTTCATTCTCTAGCTTAGGTGGTATTGTCACCAGTCCAAAAGCAGACCAGAAAAGGCAAATAAGATTTAGCAGTGTTTACCATAGAGCAATGAACTTAGGGCTTAAGCTTTTGTGGCAAATAGGATATGAATTATGTTCTCAGAAAAGGTTTATGCCCATGTAAAGAACTGACAGCTAAAGAGTTAAGAACTTTCTATAGAAATTAGGTTAGACCACATAAGAAACAGAGATATGCCCAATATTTAATATATTTTATTGTGAATTTAGGTTAAAATCTTGGATTGAATTCCCAATATAGTGAGACTGTCTCTAGCTGACCCTTTTCAGGTTTGTAGTAATATAAGGGAGTAGAATTTGGCCAGTTGAACTTTTAGGGAAATGGTAATGCCATTTGGTGCCAGATGAAAGCATTCCCTGCACAGAGGAGGAGGTACACGGTGTCCAGCTGCATGTTTATGCATGGTATAGGAAAACTAATCAGAGAAAAGTTCTGCCAAAATGACACTACACCCACCTTTTTGATTTCTCTCAGCAGGTGGCTTGCCAAGGTTCTGCTTTGGATAATTCAGCAAAGACACTTTTGGAAGGATATTCTGAGTACCTTCTTCTTTACCACCATATAAGAAATGAGAAAGAATTCCATACAGGAGAGGTCTGCTTAAAGGAGAAATGCAAAAGTAATCTGTAAAGTCTATGAAATACTGAGCATTAAAAGTACAGGTCTTCTTAGATCTTAATATTTACTTCTACAATATGTACAGATGTCTTTAATGACTTAGAACACATCCAAGTATCATTACATAAATAAGCACAGACCTAAGCTCCCCCTGAACACCAGCACTGCCCTAAAAAGCTCAGACTAAGAGACACTCTCCACTGAACTCCAGCTCCCCTGGCAGGTGAAGAACTGGACTGTGTTCAGCACAGCACAGATCCATCCACATTCTCACCCATGGATCAGAAGGATCCACACACCCAAAACAGATCAGACTTTGGAGGGCTATAGGCCAGTCCACCACGGCACATCTCAAACTTGGCTCTTCCTAAGCACCAGGCAGGTTCAGACAGCACAAGCCACAGAGAATGCTGAACGTGCCTGAACCTGCTTCAGCCCTCACGTCATTAATGCAGTTCTATTGGAGCACTCTGATTTTATACTTCACAGCAATCTTCTTATTGCTCCACACAGCAACTCACAGATATGCAAAGAGCAGATCTACTTTCTGTAGAAAGCAGACTGTACTGGTAAGAGAGCTGTATTTTGGTGCACAAGGGCATTATCTGGAGAATGCCACTGTGTTGGTGGATTAGTGTTAGTTTGGAGTATGTCTGAAAATGGCCCCATGTTTGGCATCGTGAAGCTGAATCCAGCATATTAGAAAAGGCTTGGGATCAGCTACATTTCAATTGGTGAGAATATCTGTACGTGATTTATAATAACACTAAAGAGAAAAATATACTGGTATACAGAATATAGAATATACAGAATATACTGTGCATTCCAGAATTCCTCCTTACACTGATTTTCCACTTGCATCTTCAACTATATTCAGCTCTTTGGCAAGAAATTGTCTATCCAAGGGCACTTCAGGCTGGCCAGATTCTGGAAAACAAAATCCCTGAATCTTAAGACTGGTAAGAAAAATGTCACCAATTAACAGAAGACTTCAAAAGATCATGAGAGCACATACCTCCCTTTTAGACTATTAATAACTACCAGTGTACTGTAATTCCAGGGAACTCACTTAAGCATTACTGATTCATACTGGTATAATTTATAATAGCACATTACAATTTTTATCTTCGCTCTTAAAGAATCTAAGAAAAATATTAAAGAAGTCTTACAGTATAAAGATAAATTAATCAGGCAAACAACTCTTTCTCTAAATGACTACTCTCAGGCATTTCAAGAAATTTGAGTTTGCAGGCTGTTATCAAGTTTCCTTGCTCTTGCATCAACTACTATGTCAAACAATTTACCTCAAGGGTAAAGGAGCAGAGAGTAAGTTTTCTTGAAAGCTAATGGAATGATTTGGTTTAATGCTGCAAGCAGAGCTGTGGAGAGGTTGTTTGTACCCTGTTAATTCCCAAGGGAAGAAGAGATTATGCAGCTTGTCACACTTACTAATTCCATAATATCAATGGAATTATTCAACCAAACAATCACTGATTACTACTACAGCGATGACACAAATTCATCGCCAGTACCTGCCGTCAGAACAGATGCTGTGTATTTATACTTGTTGTACTCCAGGTATTCCCGAATGAGCTCATTGATCAGGAGGTTCTCCCGGGACAGCGTCGGCCGCGGCTCGCTCTGGTCGTCCAGGGCATTGAACACCTCAGCTCTGATCCTCGCTTTGATTTGGGCAAGAGCTCCTCTTTTTTCCAGTGTGTCCTTTAAAACTATCACCATAAAAAGGCATGTTAGTTTAAAGCCAAACGCATCCAAGCAGCAGCATTCATTAGCCCCGATACAGAGTTTTGCCAGTGCGACAGCGATAATGTATCGGCACCTGTGCACGTGCCAGTACCCACCAGCACGACACAGATAAAAGCTAAGCCTTCAGAGAAGTCACAAGTACAACTTTTTTTTTTTTTTTTTTTAGTCGCAAGCATACGTTCTGGCAATTTAAGAAGCAGCGTGTTACTGCACCAAGATGCGTTTCATACTGAAGTATACTGCAATACAGCCCACGGTACACGACGGGGGCAGCGCCGAGGGACGGCAGCCCAGATTACCGCCCGCGGCAACTCTAAGACCCGTCCGGGAGGACCCGGACCCGGACCCGGACCCGGACCCGGACCCGGACCCGGACCCGGACCCGACCTGCTTTCAGCTCCGCCACCGTCGCCATGGCCGCGCCGGGACCCGGATGGCGCCGCGCGCACTGCGCAGGCGCGGGGCCGGGAGCCCCGGGAGGGGACAGCGCGGGGCCGGGAACTCCCGGAGGGGACAGCGCGGGGCCGGGAACTCCCGGAGGGGACAGCGCGGGGCCGGGAACTCCCGGAGGGGACAGCGCGGGGCCGGCCCGGCCCCTCAGGGAGCGGGAGCGGGAGCCCCAGGTGATCCCTCTGCTGCCGGCGGCCCGCGGGCGGGGCCGTGCCGGGATAGAAGGAGCAGCGTGGGCAGCGCCTGCCCGCGGAGCTGCCGCTCGGTGTCCCGCTGTGCCCGCCCGCAGTCCAGCCCCCTCAGCTGGGCGGAGTGTCAGCGTTGCCGTGCTTTGTCCCTCTGTAATTTCAGAGGTTGGCAAACGTCGGGGAAGGAAACACGGAAAATGAGCGGGAGTTTCTCCCATGTGTTTGGCGGAGGAGTTTTGCAGCGAGGCCCTGACAGATGTACTGTTGATTAAAAGGACTCGGCAAAGCTGAGCTTCTAATGAAAAGGACTTGCCAAAATGTAACTGTATACGGGGTGTTTTGCAAGAGTGAGGATCACTGGCGTGTCTGGAAGCTTATGTGTGTGCTCCGTGTTGCCGGGATGAGTCAAGAGTGTTTATTTTGTCAATGCATTAAGTGTTTCCCAAAGGAAATGCAGCCGGTGTGGGTGAACAAACTGGATTTGCTCTTTGTCTGGATGGAGCAGCCTGCTGGGGCTTGAAGGAAAATGTGAGTCGTCTTAGGCAGTAAAGCCTAAGACAAGACTTAAGCGTGGGGGTTGGGGAGGTTGTTAGGATTCTTTTGCTTTGTTTGTTTTTTACGTTTCCTCTCAAAGCAAATATTTATATGACAGTCTTCCGAAGCATCTCTGGTAGAGGTCAGTAAATACAATTTAGGAAAATCGGAAGTGATGGTGAAGTCAACGCGTTTCCTTAGCCCAGCAGTCGCTGTCAGTGAGGCAGAGCAGTGCTTTCCCCTGGCACCCTGAGCCCGCTGCCCGGATCCCCTGGGCGACTCCGGGGACAAACAGCTGCTTAAGTTTAATGTTACGGCATTTTCACAGTCTAAACATGTTTCTCTGCGTCCTTCCAAACTTCTCATTGATCTTGTGAGTCACTCTTCTATCACACCTGATTTCCAGTCGATAAGTTGTTGCAATTTTCCACACTACTTCAATTTCCTGTCCTGCTTCAATTTGTATACTAAAAAAAAAAAAATAAAATTAAAAAAAAATATATATATAATTTTGTGTGGTTCTTATTTCTGCTTGCAAGTCTATCTCCTTTTTAAACAAGATTTCAGTTTCTACTTCTTGTATTAATCTGTATTTTAAAAGATGCTGTTACAACAGAGGTTTGTGAAATCTAAGTTCAGTGACTTTCTGGTTCTCTGAGACCTTGGTTCTGTATATCTGCAAGTTTGGCTTTCTGTCAGCTCTGATTTTTTTCCTCCACAATAAATATTTTCAATCTGTTACATTTTCCTTCTGAACTCTTGCTTCCTCTCACATTATTTACTCTGTATTTTGACTGTGCTTTGGTTTAAAAGGAAACAGAATTAATTGGAAGAGAACTAGTTTGAGGTGGAAATCCAAGAATCATTATTTGAGCAGAAACATCATTGACATGGAGCCAGACGATTGGTGACATTGGGACAGTCTGAGGCTGAAAGAAAAGTATTTGGAATGTGAAACTTAAATTTTGTTAATCTTTCAGCTTACAGTATTACCTTGAAGAAAACGTGGTTAAAAATGTATCTTTCTAGACACTCCTCACTTCGTGCTTATTTTTAGTGTCTTTTGCATATAAAAATAAAGGGAATCATACTTGAACATTTAGCTGTTCTCTTGCAATACTATAATGATTTTAACATGATATGAATCAAGGTATGGGTTAAACTGACAAACTCGTAGAACTTCCGACACCCGGTGTGTGTGGTCTGATCTTTCTGTGATGATTCTGCTCCATTCATCAGTGCTGATGGGAGCTGGGTTGGGCTGGACTCAGCTGCTGCTGCTCTTCAACCTGACACCCTGAGAATGTGGGATTCAGGGGGACAGGCCTGAAATACTGCAGTCGGATGGACAATCCGGCCACCACTAGCACAGCTCTGAAACTGCAGCTCTGAAAGTGCAGGTGAACAAAGCAGTCTGTGACATATTTTTTGTATGTAAGATGCCTGCTTTCAAGTTATAGGTTAAAAAAACAAGACCTGCCTCTTTTTAACAACTTTGTCTGTTACCGTAATTGCCCTGGACGGACAAGAGAATTTTACATTGGGGTTTGTGTGATTAAAGATTTCAGATGTTACTGTAGAGTACTATGTAACCACTCTGCTATTTTCTGCAGCATGTGATGCCATTCCTACATATGTACCACCATACTCCAGCTGGTCTGTTCCGGTACAGCAGTCAGGCGAGCAGACTGTAGATTTAACTGGTGTATTTTAAATAGGATGCAAAGAGTGCACCGTGAGACACGACCCAATGCAACCACAGGGCTGTGCAGTTAGCTCAACTACTACATATTTTGATGCAAACCTGTTTGTGGATGAAGTTGTTTTGGTTCTGTTCGTGCTAGCCAACTTGAACTAATTTAGGGCATTGAAACCAGTACAACTGGTTCACGCAGAGAAGTGAGCTAGCTATTTGAAGGTGAGCTTAGGCTTTCCCTGGGGCCTTCCCCTAGGACCTGCCTTGGCTCAGTCCCGCGGGGCCCGGGTGCCAGCAGGGCACAGCGGTACCTCTCCTCGGGGATACATGGGAACCCCGTTCCCAGGGGCAGGAGCAGTGCCACGGAGAGGGAGATGCCGTCATGCCCACGGCCGGCTCCGGTCCAGCCCGGCGGGCAGGCGTGGTGCGGATGCGCGGTGCAGGACCCCGGAGGCTGCCGGGGCAGCTGACCCGGGCAGGCGGGCGCGCCTGCGGTGCTCCGGGAGCAGCGGTTCCGCCCCGGGTACGTTGCCGGGGGCGCGGGGCGCGTCTGCGCCGAACAAAGCGTCGGGCTCTGGCCGAGGCTCCCGGGCCCGGCGTTGGTGTCCCCGCTCTCGGGCCGGCAGTGCGGGCGCAGCCCCGGTGCCCGCACGCGGCGCTGAGAGGCGGGGCG
>WAAG01074721.1:98477-112748 GCA_013390105.1 Tichodroma muraria
CGGCGGAGGGACCGGACCGTGCCGGCGGCTCGTGGTCTGCCCGGGCGCGATGTCCCCACGGCCGGGTCACGGACCGGGCGCCGGCGCGCCTCCTATGCGGGGCTTCCGGGAGGGAGATGCTTGGAGGAAGGGACTGGCGAGGGGATGCTTGCCCGGGAGACCGGGAACGAGCTCCCGAGCGGCCGGAGAGGTCTCTGCCCACGCGTTTGGCCGCTCGGCTGCGTTTCTGGGGCCGTGCGGGTAACAACAGTAACGGTGTCGGACGGCTGCCGCCACGCGAGAGCGGTGCCGCTTTGAAGGAGGGCACAGACGCGCTTTCTGCAGCTTTATCGCATGTTTGTACAGCAGTATTTTCGCTCTTCCTTAACGAAGAGTGGTGAGCGCAGGTGCTGTGCGTGAGCTGAAAGGCAGCTCTGCACAGGTGAGCGATGTGCGGTCCTGCTCAGCTGAGACTCGGGTTCCTGTGTGGGGGCACGCGGCTCCTGGCAGCAGCGAGGCACCTGGGAGAGCAGGACCGGAGTGAAAATCCATCTCGGGAGCAAACTGATTGTATGTAGAAGGAGGTTGTGTGGAGGAAGGGAAGAGCTGGGAATTAGGAAAATAAATGTGAAGTGAGAGCTACTGAAGTCATCATAGGGAGAGGAGCTACTTTTGTATCATCAGATGTTTGCCAAATGGTTTTGAACTAATGAGCTGTCTTACTAGTGAAAAAATAAAACAGAATCCGGTGTCTCAATAAATACCATTGTGCTAGTTTATCTCAAGGACCATTAGGATATTACTGAGTAGATATTTTTGAAATCATCAGGGCTAAGATAATTAATTTTTTCCAGCTGATCAGAAGTGTCTGTGCGAACTCACTTTTATATTGCTTATACTAATATCTCTTTTCTCCTGTTTCTCAGGTTTTTCAGAACTGGATAAATTATGAATTGTCGTTATACGTATTTTTTTCTCTTCCCTAGAATGAGACTTTTAATTTGAAGGGCTTAAGAGAATACATGTTTCAGAATGAGTTTATGGGAAAAATGAGTGGAGGGAGTAGTAGGATTGTGAAAAAGACCTGCCAGCTCATTCTTTGAGCTGTGGAATTGTAACATCAGGTAGACACAAGAACTACACATAGAATGTTGGAAGCAACTAATTTATATAGGATTTCTGGCAGCAGATTATTTTGTTAGCAAAATTGTTCTCATGTGTATTACAGCCATTTCTGGTATTTTTGTAAAAACTACTCCATACATTTTTCCCACTAGTTGCATTGATTCCCAGTGTTTTGGGATTTGTCATCCTTTTCCAAATCACATGGACTCTGCCTTTCTTTTCTTCCAGCTAAAGATCCTATGGGTATGGTTGTTTGATTTCTGGGTTCTTTTGATCCTGCGGAAGAGTAATTGTGCATTTGGGTGAGGGTCAGATGCACCTGGAAAAACCTTCATGCTGAACTTGTCTTCATAAGTAACACTGTTTCCACTTTGTTGATGCATCACTCCCAGTAGGGGAGAGTAGAAATGCCTGTTTGGGTGTTTATGGGTACTCTGGCTGCTGCTTCTTCTGACATTTTCATTATTTCTGCTCTTTAAAGCTGAAGTTGTAGTGGATTTTCCGAAGTTGTCTATGTATGTGCAGTGTTTACTGGGCTTTTGGATATGTCCTGTGGTTGAGCTTCTGTTCTTCCTGGCTTCTGGACTGCACTCTTGTGCTTCTTAGAGCTGGGGTGATAGCTGGCTACACAATGGCACGTGTTACTGCATTCTTGTGGTGGCTGCATCAGCTATTTTGGTTGGTCCTGAAGCCTTGCTACTGGAGTAGACGATTTTCTGGCAAACTCTGCTTCAAGGAGATGATGTGTTTTCTGTCAAAGGTGATCCTGAGTTGTGGGCAACTCAGTTTTAAATCGTAGGGGACACTGTGGCTGAAAGGACCTAATGGACCCTTAAAACTGTATGCTAATCTTCTTAGGCTTTGCTGGCCAGGATTTTTCTTGTTTGCACACCCAAGGAATGTTATTGTTGAAAGTTCTTGTCTGAGATTTAAACAGATTGGTTTTATTTAACACTTACTCTGAAAGGTCAGGAACCCAAGGAAGATTGCCATCTTCTTCACTCGATTATTTTTGTTTTTTCTTTCTCACTGTCTAACCTATCTCTGTGCCCCTACTCAGTGTGTTAACTTCACTGTAGTCAGATTTTACTGCATATAGTTTGTTTATAGTACTTTACTGCATCTTTATTCCTTTGAACTAGACTCCCTTTTTAAATAAGTACTGTTAATCCTTGCTTGCTCTAGCATCACTGAGTGTCCTGGAATGAATATTCCATCCATAATATAAAGAAAGGTACAGCTGTGCAAAATGAAGTTACTATTTCCTGACAGCTGTTGATGACAATAAAAGTATGAAAAACCATCGTTGACTTGGGGTAATGTTTTGCACTACTTGCTTTCCAATTCAGTGAATTTAAGGCCCTGTTCAAGCTGTAAAACTCTGTCGTGACCTGACATGCTGAGATAGCTCTGGCTAGAATATCACTGCTGTCTGAGCAGAGTCTACCTTGTTTCAATAGCAGCACACAAAAACACAGAGGTAAAGCAAGGTGAGGAGCACTGTGGTTCCAGGTAAGCAGGATAAGTGTCACGGCAGATGTGGAACTCACTGTACACTTTGGCCTCCTGACCTGCCTGTCTGGAGATATTGGCACGTTGGTGGTCTCAATGCATATGCATTTTGAAATAATATCCTGGTTTTTATTTGAATAAAATCTTGGTTTCATTTTTTTTCAGAGCTTGTAAACTCTGCAGTATCACCTCTAGAGACGTCTTCTCAGGTTTGACATTGCTGAAGGGAGAGGTTAACAGTTTTTGTGACACTTGGAAATTTCAAAGCTTTCAATAGGGTCTTATGAAAAAGAAATGGGAAATATGCATCTGAAACTTTTGAGGTTCTTGCTTATACTTAAGGGAATGTGAGATAAATGGTTTATATTTATGTAAGTTCCTATCATGTCGTTCACAGGCAGGCACTGTGTTTTTTAAAGTTAATTTAGATAGAACTTCTTTATTTCAGTGGAAATTTAGCAGAATTTTTTCCCAGTTTTCTAATTGGGCTTTTCGTTGTTGAGAAGTGATTGAAAGCAAGTAATTGCATTCACTTCTAGAAGAAAAGCAAGTTTTCAGCTTCTCTGTATAGTTTTGAAAACTAGAGTCTTGTAATGATTCAAGCCGTATCTCTGGCTGTGTAAACCCTGGCCTGTTTCTTCCCTGTTGGTTCAGAAAGCTTTTGTGAAGAAGCCTCTTCACTGTTAGTAAAGAAGTGGTATCCACACACTGTGCTAGGTTTAGCACTTTGTGTGAAAACAAACTAAGAAGTAAAACAGACTGGGTGAGTGAAGGTGAGACAGAGCCTCATACACAAAATCTAGGACAAACTTGGAGGGATTGGGCTTTGCTTCCTTTGCCATTGTGTGGAGTTCTCTCTGAGACTTTCAGGCATGCTTGTCTGCCTAAATAAATGTATTTTCTTAGTGTTTATCCAAAGATGTTATGTTTTGTACTTGGTTGACGTTGTAGTGGGAGAGATCCATAATGTAGCTTGATAGAATTTTATTAAGGGAAAAAAAGTATTAATATGCTTTAATGCATTGCAATTATTAACTGACATTTGTGAAGTGATACTGTGTGACATAAACAGCTGCTGTGCTTGTGTTATTTATGAGGACACCGGTAGTTTTACCAAAATAGACTGCTGAACTTCTGAAGAAAAAACAGTCTTCTTATGTAAGGAGGAATTTCATGTTCTGAAGATCTGTGACTTATGCCGTCACACATCAGATAGGCAGTAAATTGGCAAGTCTCTTGGACCCCTGCAGCTCTTTGCACTGTGAGATATGACTTTACTGCTTTTTCAGTGTGTTTGTGGCAAAGCTAGGGAGGGACTTGGAAGTGCTGTGAGAGGGTACTGGGTGAGCTCGATAAAAGCTGTGAGTTTAGTCTCTGCTAAGGAGTGTGCAGATCACGGAACTGCTTATATTCACTGACACAGGAAGGTCATATGTGCATTTGGAACAGGGGAGTAGCAGAGTGATAAACAAGGAAACCTTGACACAAAATGGTGCTTTATTGTAATTAACAGCAGATTGCATGATTCTCATGCCTTGGCTGTTGTGTTTCTTAGCGATGATAGCCAGAGGCTTATTTGTCAGCTTTCTTCCATTTATGAACAAGGGTCTAAATGTGCACAGAAAAATTGAACGTGGGTTAGAAATGAAACTGATATCCCTTGATCCAGAATAGATCAATTTAAGGGAAATACAGGGAAATAAAGCCTGATAATCTGTTGTTCATGGGGATTTTTCTGAACAGATGACCTGTCATTCTACAGCTGGCAATTCAGAATTGCTCAGTTAAGTTAAATGAGGGGAAAATCGCAGCAAAATGCCTGAATAGCTTGTGCAGTTTCATGCAATTACAAAGCAGTTTACATCGAAACACTGTGCTATACTGGGACCGAGTGAAGGTCAGCCCGGGTTGGCTGAAGTCACTCTGGGTCACATCTCTAAAAAGCCTACTGCCAGGTACTGACCTTTTGCTTACTTTTAATAGAGTCAGAATTCCATGCATTACTATTTTCTCACTCTTTGCACCTGTGGTAGCTTCAGACACAGTTTATCCCAACTTAAGTTGTTGCTTTAGTCCCTTGGTAAGATTATTACTCAGGAGTGTTCGAACTTCTCAGTGATTTGAACTCAAGGTACAGGCTGTGGCATTATTAAGCAGAAGCCTTGTGTTTGGTGCAAGAAGGAGATGACAGCAGGAATCTTTTTTTTGTATCCTTTTAGGTAACAGTGATTTCAGTGAAAAGCTTTGCAGAAGGGTAAAAAACCATCCTTAGGTTCTGAAACTGGAAGTGGTAAATATTTTGTTGTCAAGTAGCCAAATGTTTTGTCATGGTACTTGCCATGTACATCACAGATACAGCAGGGTATGGAAATGCAGTGTCTGTACAGAGAGGCTAAATTTTAATTTTACAAGTGCTAATATAATCTGTTTTACATTTCTCTGACACAAAAAAGTATCCATAATTTGGTGGCTTTTAGCTTCTTAGATTACGAAGCTTAGCTCTTGTAAATGCTGCAGCTGCAGGTGCTCCCTTGTCTGGCAATTTGTTAGCACCTGCTTCTTATTTTAGGCTAAAAGGAAAAAAAACCAAAATATGCTTTTTTTCTTGGAATTTTGCTCACAGTCCAGCTGATACAGTGCTTTCTATAACAAAGGATCTCAACTTTTTGTAAATCATTAGGAAATACTCATGTGTGAGTTTGGGATAAAGAGGTACAGACACCTGATTTAAATTCAGGACCAGTTATTGGAAGGTGGAGGCTTTTCCTTGTCTGTGTTGACAAGTCAAATCTGCATTATGTAAGCAATTACTATTGAGAAACCATTAAAACAATTTATAACTTGCTAAAACCATTTCTAATAGAAAACATTATGAGAAATTAAGGGCATTTTCTTGTCACTAGAAACACTGGTGTTTTCCCTCCCTAAATCTTTATATAAATGATAAAAAAAATGAGGACTCTTGTTTATTATGTGATTATTATCTTTTGTAACTTTTCCACCTCTTGCTCTAACAATGTTGTCTTTGACAACATTAAGATACTTTAAGAACAAAGCTTAGATTTCAGAATTGGAAATGAAGGAGAGGTATGGCGTCTTCCCTTTTCTGAGGTCTCAGTCTGCACGTGGTATTTTGGGAAGCTGGGCTAGAAGACTTGCAGGGATTCTGGAGTACTTTTCTTGTACAAATACCTGTTGCTTGACTTAGCAACTTGTCACTCCCTGTGATGTAGCCTGAACAGCACAGCAAAGCAAATCTGATACTGTGAAGATTGTGCCGTGATCGTGCTTGTTTAGGCTCTGTTCTAAATATACTCTAAGACAAAGGGCGAGCCTCAGCACAGGTTTCATGATCTGACTCCAAAACGTGAGTGGCAGAACAAAGATGGCATATCAGGTATCAGGGACTTTTTTAAAGCAAGGTCAGAGTTCCTCTAAAGCAACCTTAAAGAGAGAGGTCCTGTTCTGCACTTCTCTTACCCCCCCTCCCTCTTCTGCACTAATGCAGCTCCTCTGAAAATGTAGGCTCAGCCAGATCTGCCAAATCTCCTGTCTGGGGAGAGGCAGGAAATTTGCTGTCCTAGATAGATGCCATGAGGCCATTGGCTTTTAGCCTACACTGAGAGAGAGATTGGTTCAGTCAGCTCATGGTTTTATAGGTGCTGCACTGGGAAATTTTTCAATCCTCTATCTAGAGCTGGCAGATTGTAAGACTTCCTATTTCAGTGGGAAAGTGATGATACTATTATAATGAAAGTTGTCAGCTGCAATTACAGTCTTAGTGCCTGAAAGAGCTAATTACTTTCACTCAACTAAATGTAAACATTGCATTAAACAGAGTCTTTTTTACTGTTGGGGAAATAAGATTGAGCAACTTTATCTTGGTATTACAATGGACGTGGTTCTTCTGTGGGTGAGATTGAAGTAGTGGGTACACAGTGCCAGTGTCAAATTCCATTTGAAGGAGCAAGTGTTGACCATGATGTTAAGATTCCAGTGTGGCTTTGTAATTTCATTTTTTATATAGTTGTGTGGTAATGTTTTAAGGCACTTTTCAGTCACAATTTGATTAATGCAGGTGGATTTAACATTGTGGCTGGCTGCCTGTATCTCTGGCACACTTGCACACAGCAGGAATGAAACCGAGCAATTTGGGTCTCTCCGTTTCTGCCAGTGAGAATTTTAAAATGTGCTCTGGGTCAAGTGGGATTATTGATATGAGAACAAGCAACCCCTGGCTGCTCACTTGACAGCCTTTCCTGGCTGCCAGGAGAGGCAGCCAGCATCAAGTAGTTATTCCTCAGGTTAGCCATACTGGAGGCATGCAACTGTCCTTGGTCTGTCTTCCCTCAGCAAGGGCAGAATAAGTGGCCTTTTGTGTTGCAACTTTGTCTTGCAGTTCTACTGCCAATGCTTTTATCTTGCCTCTTCCTGAAATTTTAGACAGGAATTAGTGTAGTTCTTAATTTTCCTAGGTTTTATGCACTGTTAAGTAAGTGGTTTACCTGTGAATGGATCCACTTGATTCTGGGGAATGCCAAGCATTTTTTGGGCCCTTCTTGTAGACAGAGGATGTCATTTCAGATGCAATAGGAAGCTTTTTTGTGCCATGAGAAACAACATTCTACAGGGCCCTAAAACTGTGGACTGGTATTTTTGAACCATAGTGCTGATGACAGAAATGAAAACTGAGAAATAATTCTGGTAAAGTTAAAAATACCGATCTGCTATTCTGGGAAACTTTAGAATTGTTAAGGAATTTTTGAAAATAAAAGAAAAACCAACCTGAAACGATTTAACATCTGAGATACGGTTTTTCTGGACTACACTAAAACTAAACCAACAGTGTGTATCTCTCCCAACATCTACCAAGAAAGGAACAAAGATAAGACTGATTCTTCTCCAGTGGGTTCCTACAGTCACAGCTTAAAATAAAGGCTGCTTCCAGATTATACAGTCTAGTACCTATAGACTTTACCCCCTTTTTTCCTCCTCTTCCTTTATGGCAGGAGGCTGCTAGTTTGTGTAGGCTTTCAATAGTTGTATCTCTGTCATTTGATGTGACTTTGCCAGGTAGAAGAGTTAACTGGTCAGTCAGAGTGAAAATCATTAATCTTTGAGCTGACAAAAATGGAGTAACTTCATGTTTTAGTAGAACTCGCTAAAACAGTGTTTCTAAAACTTGAGTCAGAAGAAATGTCATTAATTTGCTAATTAACATCTGTTAAATACACTGGTGTGCTTCAGTGAGTGTTTCTGCATTTTGTTCGTGATGGAATAAAACAAAAATGAAACTGGGTTTATATAAAGCAAAGGAGAAGCATGTACTTTCCACTGGCAGAACTAGTCTAGGCTTGTGTAACTGAACCTGTAATTTAAATGTGAATGCATGCTGGTTTCATGATGAAAGTGACATGTTTTCCAGCTGCAGTGGAATCTCCTAAAGCTATGGTGTTATCCATGCAGGACTTGGGGTATGCCTGCCTTTTGTAATGGATTGGGTTCCTCCTGACTTTGTCCCCTGAGGGTGATGACAGCTGGGTTGAGATGGAGAGCCTGCTGCTGCTGTGTCCTACAGACAGTCCCTGCCTGCTTGGGGCTCACTCCAGTGGCCCCAGTGGCTTTTGGACTGGTGTTAGCCGGGAGCCTCCAGTGGCTGCTGGTCCGTGTGTGGGGCAGCCGTGACCCAGCACGTGTGGACCTGAGGGGAGAGCTCTGTGAGGACATCTGAAGCTCAGCAGCAAGGATGAGGTCTGCAGCTCTGTTCCTGTCTGTGCTACTGCCTTTTGTGGACACACCCTGAGGGAATTGCACCTGGGGAACAGCAGGAAACTACTGCTGTGTCTCTCTCTTCACACATTCCTTGCCTTTTGCCACCTGAAATGAATGTAAAAGGGAAGTGGCTTCTGCATCTCACCTGTGTGTTGCCATTTCTTTTGTACAGAGAAGTGTTTTTAAAGCCAAGCATGTTCCTACTTGATAGCAACAGCCTCTGGATGAAATCCTGGGAACATATGAAAGAACTGATGTTGCTGTTAAATTCTAGCAGAAGTCTAGCCCCACATTGCCCATTTGTCCTTTCTGTTCTGAACCCTGAAGTACTGTTACATTGTGCACTCTTGCCTTTTATACAGAAACAAACACCTCCAGATAACTTGTAAATATGAAAGTCAAATGGAAGGTTGAACATTTTTAGAATATCCTCCAGACAGTATGCATAGCAGTCATGCATGCAGCACTTCTTACTTTTATTTTGCCACATGGCAGTGACGTGCATTACCTGCTCTGGTATTTGCCAGATTCATTTTATAGCAAGCATTTACAAACAGGGAAAAAGAAGTTAACAGCTTTCTAAACAGTGTGTACATCTCCTAAAGTTTACTCAATGAAACGGTGTCAGTTTGGTTTGTTTGTTTTGCTTTTGTTTGTTTCTTGTAAAGCTGATTACATCCTGTTGATTTATAACTATCTTAATTTGTGAATTATAAACTGTTCTGCAGAGTCATGGGACTTTTTCTTGGCTGTTATGCTGGAGTAGAGCAGCTGGGACTTAGAAAGCCAAAAACATTTGTGTGGTGGCTAAATGTAAGGATGATTCAGCAGAAATTTCTGATGAGTTATGCAGTCAGGAAACTTAATAAGCACGTGGCTTGCCCACAGCGTCTCACAGCCGCTGCCCTGTCATGAGCAACTTGTGACCCCTGCACAGACAGTCAAACACAACTGGGCATTCTTATGTTCTGCCAGTGTTAATTCCCTTGAATTGGCCCAGAGATTTTCTGAAAATGAAAAATTAAAAATGATACGAAGCATTTTCAGAATGTTGTGGAATTAGAGGAGAAAAATAGCAGCTCATGTCCTGTGTTTGCTGTCTGTTGTATCAAATCATAGATTCTGACAGAAATTGAGGGAAATGGGGAAGGAGAATTTAACTTCCATTTCTCTTTAGATCTGTGTTCTCTTTGTAGTTGTGTTTGAAGCTGTTTATTCAGTGGAACAAGGGGACAAACAAGGATCAAAGTGTGGTGATTCTGGGCAGTGGGATCTGCTTTCAGCTTTGATGTTGGAATAGAGGGAACAGGCACTACAGCTCCTTTTGGTTGTGTTTCCTCATCTATAAAATGTGGATAATGGCACCTGTTTCAGTGACCAGCTCAGGCTTTTATAAATGAGTAGCATTACTGACATTATGTCCCAGTAGTGGTACTGCTGTTTTGTACAGTGTAAGCTGTGCAACTGTCTGAGAAAATGCTTTGCCACTGAAAAGTTAAAACCATAGTAAACAAGCCTTTGGACATGGGACTGCTGCTCTTGGCTCAGTGACTTTTAAACAGAAGCCTGGGAGCAATGCTTTGGCTGTTGAATAATTGCAGTCCATCTACAGCTGCAGTATTGTGCATTGCATTATTCTGTTGGAGAGTCAAAAATCTACAGTGCTTGAGAGAAAGTTTTGCATATGATAATTTTTCAGCAAGGTCAATGACTTAACGGTAAAATTTGCTGCAAGAGATTTTCCTAACTCAGAGCAATCATAAATATGGTATGAAAGCTCATGTTGCTACTAAATAGTCTGTTATTGTGAATAGTCCTTGTGCCAGTAATTAAAATGGTCACGTTTTTATTACTGTGAGCATCAGTTTTGGTTAGATTGTATGGTGATTTACCTTGGGTTTGACAATCGTGTTGAGAGAAGTAGAAAAACATTGAACTACGTCAATTTGCATTCTCTTCTTGTTGAGTAGGAAATGAGCTGCAAGGGTGAGCCTTTTACTTGGTTCTATGCCTTGTTATTGTGGATTTTTTTATTGAGTCCCTATTTCTGATTTTCAAATACTGGAGTTCAGTGTTGGCTTTTTCTGTAACTTAGCCTGTTTTGTTGCCTCAGGATTGGAATCTGACATGGCACACAGAAGATCCAGACTTCACCCCGTGCTTTCAGAACACAGTCCTGCTCTGGATTCCTTGCATTTACCTGTGGCTCTGCTTCCCAGTGTACTCCCTGTACCTTCGCCATCATGACAGGGGGTACATCCAAGTGTCAAACCTTAACAAAGCCAAAACGGTACGTGGCTCTCTCAAATCAGAACTTGCCAGCCTTGTTTGGAAATGGGAATCTCTTTTCAGCTGTGTTTTAGCACGGTATTGTTTTGAGCATCTGTCTTTACCCTCGTGCAACACTTCAGGTATAACTTACTTGTTCTGCTTGTGCTTGATTTCTCCACCTTTCCTGTTTCCTTTGCCCTTTTATCAGGCTTTCTGAAATTTACCCTGGCATAGCAGCAAACATGCAAATCTTTTTAAAGAACAGTTGGAGAAGACTATTTTAAGGCAACTCAATCTCAAGGCCCTTATTTCTATCATAAAAAGAATTTATTATCCTGTCAGCTTCTTAAGTTACACAGCATGCATTTCTAGAGCTGTTACAGGTGTTATATTCCACTTCACTATTGTGAAATAGGTACTTAATGGTTCTTGTTTGTTGGTTTTTTTTCCTGTAGAATGAGTGCAAAGTTTTAAGAAGGGCTGTAATAACATGGTGTATTGGAGAGGTTTTTTTTCTCTGCAATCTGTTATTCAGGAGACTGTCTTTCTTCTTCATATAGACTGAATTACATGATATTAAAAATCAGTAAACTTTTTTCTTATAGTAGGAATTCAGTAATTAAAGACAAATTGCTTTTCATTTGTGCATGTGGTAGAATTGTCCGAATTATATGATCTGATTATGATTCCTGCTAGCACATAACATCTAGTGTTCATCTATCTATGGTGCTGCATTATCATTGTCAATTGATGTATTAAAGACTTTTTTTTTTAATTGCAGGCTTTGGGCTTAATCCTGTGGATAGTCTGCTGGGCAGACCTTTTCTACTCTTTCTGGGAAAGAAGTCAAAATATTTTTCGAGCTCCTTTTTTTCTTGTTAGCCCTACAGTATTGGGTATAACAATGGTAAGTTTTCTGCATAGCCATTGTCCATGTAAAGCTGTAAGCACTAACACCATTGTGGTGCTATTCACAGTGCTCTAATCCTTTAAACTGCGGCCTATATATACAGACTTATTCTGTAGCTGAGCTGTGAAATATTGACTCTGAAAAACCTGTTTTCTTTTAATAAAAAAATGAGAAAAAGCAGACTCTCACCTATCTGTGCTCACTGTGTTGCACATCAGCACTCAAGGCAGTTTCAGTTGTCTTATTTTGGTAGGCCTGAGCTAACATCCATTCAATAGTTTGGCTCAGGCATGTGGTAGAGGAATCAACTCAAGAGAGCTGATTCAACCTAGATAATACAAACCACTGAACTTGGGGGGAGATTGAAGTATCTCATGACAAGCTCTCATATCCCATTCCCGAGTGTGTGTTATCTTTGTTACACTTGATGGCACAGCAGAAAGTCTCCTCAAGTCAGGAAAGCCACAAGTCACACAGGTGTCCCCAGCTACCCCTTCTGACCTAGATGTGTTGGGGTTTTCTGCTTTCACACCAATATCCCTGCAGCCTGCATTTCAGGGAAGATGCCTTGCTGCTCATTTGTTGTCAGTGCCTCAAGTTTATCACAGAGTTGGAACGGTAGTGATTAAACATGGTGCTCGAGGGGACACCACAACCCCAACAGCAATGAACAAAAATCCCAAACAGCCCTCAGCATACTGACAAATGCAAGAGCTGTTAACTAGTTTGTGGTCATTTAATAATGCAGCTGTCAAGCTTTTGTCAGGCTGATTGATAATGCATGTTGCAGTAGATAAGTGANGTGATATAGAACCAGAAAAGTAAAGAAGTAAAGGTTGACAGCTTTTGACAGTACTTCTATGTATGTGATTGTTTATTTCTATGTAATGCATATTCCTTTTCCCTTTTTTGTCCACTCCTTATCTTTATTGATACAGAGAATTTCCTATTTAAATGTGTTTTTGAATTGCACTTAAAATTTCAGGGGTTTAGAAGGTCTGGGAGATACTGGATTAGAAATGTTAAATAAACAGACTTTAGAACAGCACCTTTTAGATATGCATAACATATTGTGAAACTTAATTTGTGAATATGTTTTCATCTTATTTATCTACAGTTGCTGGCCACATTTTTAATACAATATGAAAGAATAAAAGGAGTCCAATCTTCAGGTGTAATGACAATTTTCTGGTTCATCTCATTGTTTTGTGCCACAGTGATTTTTATATCCAAAATAAAACATGCCTTAAATATGGTAAGTGATTTTTAGCCTCATTCAGTTGAAAATAATCCCAAACACTGCAGTGATAGAGTAGTTGCTTGGTAATTACACCAGTCTAATCAATTAATGATTCAGTTAGTGTACCTTCATTCCTTGGGTTGTAACAGCAAAGGAAGCAAGAATTAATGTCTTCTGTTTTGAAGTGCTCTTGAAATTCATAGTGATTTTAACTGTAGCAAGTTGCCAAGAAGATTGGGTTGGCTGTTGGAAAAGGTGGATGTGTCTGCTCCAGTACACTCAAATTCTGTGTAATCTTTGATATCAAACTGGTCTGGCTGGGAGTTTACATCATTTCCTGTTGACTGTGCAGCGGATTTCCTGAAACAGTTTGTTCAGTGCTCGTGTGGTCTCACCTGCTTGGACAAAATCAAAGTGAAGTATTTTTATGCAAATTTGCCCTGTAGTAAAACTGTCTCAAATATCAGACTAATTGTGGAGCTGCCTGAAAGTGGCACTTTTCTTTCTTGAAACCTTTAAGCATGCATTGGCAATTTTGACAACTTTCAGCCGACTTTTGTCTCCAGCTGTTGGGAATAGGATTTTACTGGGGATGTGTGTCTATCTGTACCTGTGCTTTGATTTCTGTGGCTTATGTGTTATGCATCAGTGCAGTCTAAAAAACTGAAAGAACCTCTGAATTTTACACAGTGGAACAATGTGTAATGTAAATTCTGCTCCTCTAAATCTTGTGTGCATCCTAATTAAAAATTTTGCTTTCAATACTCCTTGCTACCCAGTGCATAAATGTCTTGCTCCTTTAAGGGATACACTGACTTCAAATTGAGGCTGTGTTGGCACAAACCATGTGTTAAAGAGAACTTTTTGCATAAGAAATTTATGCTTGCATTTTAATGGCAGTGACTGAATAAAAATAAATGTATCTTTTACATCCTCTCCCCTCTCATTACCTTCCCTTTACCAAAATAGACATTAATTTGCATGGGGATGAGTAGTGTAGCACTTAGTTTGCAGAATTTACAGTAAGGAGCTGTTTTCTGTTTAATCATAACATGTTATTTGTAATAAATTCCTCAAGCCACCTAATTGGAATATTACCTTCCTTTGCAGGGTGCTGATGAGGATGCATTTCGTTACACCACCTTCTGCATCTACTTCGTCCTGGTGTTAGTAGAGCTCATCCTGTGTTGTTTTCCAGAGCAGCCACCTTTGTTTTCTGAAACAGTGAATGATCCTGTGAGTGAGTCTGTACAGAGTGCCAAGTATCGTATGTGCAATATTCTGTGTAATGAGCTACAGGGCCGTAGTCTCCTGGATGACAAATAATTAAAATTCTGCATTGTATTTGATGATGCAAGAGAAGCCCATAACATGCAAAACTGGGGGAAGGAAGGGGCTGTATGCAAGAAAAAGCACAAAAGTACTGTTGTACTCATTGCTGAATAGCATTCCTGAAGGGTAA
>WAAG01074724.1:1227-21621 GCA_013390105.1 Tichodroma muraria
AAAAAAAGTATTGCTTTAGCACACACAGATACATACAAGATTCATGTTGCAATAGTGTTTACACCCACAGCAAAGATCTGGAATCTGCCGTGTAAAACGTGATGCAGGCTTCAATACAAGTGAGGCAGAGCTGAATGCAGTTACCATCTACATTATGAAGGGCTTGAAATCCAACAGAGCTACTTTATAGTCCAATTTAGATATTTTAAAAATAGCTTATTTAATAGTTGATAAAAGCAGAGGTCAGCTTCCTCTGAAAAACAAGAGCTTTAAATACCTGCAGTTATTTTGAGAACATAGGTGATTAAATTCTAGCAACTCTGCAATTTCAAATGTAATTGGAAGTAAATTATAAATAAAAAATATTATGTCACTTGCTCTGAAGTCATTTTGCACCTTTTTCTTCTTTCTGTGTCTCTCCTCTTTAATTTTCTGTTCTTTACCTACCAAACTGCCTACTGTGTACTGTACCTACCACAAATACACACACACATGAAAACTGGTTCTTTACATGTGTCCAGTGGCTTATCTCCCTACCTTTATAGTACTACTCCCGATAATATTTGGCAAGACAAACAAATGCAGGTAAGAAATATGAGGAAAGCTTTTAATTAACAGCTTTAGCTTTCCACCTTATTTAAATGTTTGTATAATTTCAATTTCTGCAAATCCCTAAAAGGAAGTCAAAACCCATTGGTCAAAAGAGGGAAGAAAGAAAAAGGAATTAATATAATCAGAAAATGTTATCTAAGTGGAAAAGAAGAAAGATTCAGATTTAATTGATAGCTACTGAAAAGCAGTGACTTCTATCTCTTCACTTAAAGAAGATTTTTAAAAAATCCATCCCGATAGGATTTTCAGTCATTAGTGGAGGTTCCAAAATCTCTAGAGAGAGAAAATGAATGGAGGTGTTAAATGCAAAGGCTTATCTTGGGGACCCTAATTCTGCCTCATGCTGCTCACATTACATATTATCCTCACTTGGCCTTCTTTTTTGAGAAGGGGACGAGCAAAGTGGAAGCATTCCTGTGTAGCAGTGGAAATCAGATTGCTCAAGACACGGCAAGCTCTGGCTTATACTCATCACTCCCTCTATATTTTTTTCTTTCTCACTCCTTTCCCAAATCCAAATTCTTTGTCTCTGTGACCTGTAGTGCTCCTCAGTCAGGTTGAGGGATTACAGGAGAAGGGAGAGCTGCTGGAAATGGTGCAGTGTCACACGAAACTGTGAAATATTTAGGAATTAGATATAATTTTTTAAATGAGTATGACAGTCACTCTTTTTCTGAGCACAAAGGTGATTATCATAGAATCATAGGTTCATAAAATGGTTTGGTTTGGAAGGGGACCTTGAAGATCATCTAGTTCCAAACCTTCCCTGTGCAAGGCCACCTCTCACTAGACCAGGCTGCTTGAAGCCCCATCCAGCCTGGGTTTGAACACCTCCAGGAGTGGGGCATCCACAACTTCCCTGGGCAACCTGTTCCTTGTGGAGTTGCAAGAACAGGCTGACAAAACTCTGTATTGCATAGCATTCATAAAACAGAGAATGAAAATCAGTATGATGCCATTCACTAATATTGTAATATTATGATCAGTAGTAAAACCCAAATCTGACTGCACTGAGATATGGAAGAACTTCATGACACTGATCATGGAGCAACTAGGTAATAGAATGGCAGGAGACATACAATGCTAATAAATTCAAACTAACATACATAGAGAAAAATACCACTAAGATTACAAGGCAAGGTGTTGGGATCAAAATTGGATATTGGTATTTCCAGAAAGGTGTCTTAAAGCTTTGTGTGATTTGCTTTACGGAAATGTTAGCTCAAAGTGTTTAGCTGTAGCAGAAAAAGGAAAAAAAACCCTGAATTTTAGGTATTAATGGGAAATTAATAGAAAGCAAGTGGTAAATACGTTTTTCTGTCCTATCTCAGAAGACATGTAATCAAGCCATAAAACTGGCAAAAGAGGGCAAATCAAATGATCAAAGATGTGGAGCAGCTCCCAAATGTGGAAAAAATTAAACAGACCTGGACGTTTTAGCCTGGAAAAAAGATGATCAAAGAGGGATAAGGCAAAAGTCTATGAAAGTACAGAGAAGTCAAATGAGGAAATGGAGGTTACTGATCATTGCTTCCTCAAATGAAAGAAAAAAAGGATTTTCAAATGAAAATATTGGGTAATAAACATAAAATAAACAAAAGTAAGAAACTCGAGTAATCTCAAGGCTGAAACTATATGTAGATCCCAAATATAATAGGATAAACTCACAGAAAAAGCACTTGTGGAAGGCTATACAGATTAAACCCACAGCTTCCCAGACTGGGGACCTTCCGAAGCAGAGTCTGTACCTGAACCCTGTTTTTATCAGTGATAATAAAGGTTCAGCCTCACATTCTTGTGCTGCTTCTAAAAACAAATATCATCACTTGGAAAATTTTGTGTGAGGATTTAGTCAAGAGATTTCAGTTAGCTCTTTTGGGAGGGAAACTGTAGACCAGCAGAGGAAGGGTTAGTGCCACACTTCAGTGCGAGAGAGCAAAGTGACTGACATACCTAGAAGTTGTGTCTAGGGGGCTACCTTCATCTACACACTCACAGCAGGCGGGCTTCCCTGTGATTCTGAAGAGAAATGGTCTGTTAGCGGACAGCTCTTTCCACCAAGGTACTTTATTTGCTCTCTGAACTCTGCTTTGAGGAGAAATTTGCGAGCGGAGGTGAGTGGCCTGAGTCACTGTGCACTGGAACGATGTGCTCCGCTTCCAGCGGCTCTGCTTCTTGCAGGACAAGCTCCCATGCCAAATGCTGGGTCCAAATTTGCAGCAGAGAATGGGAACAAAACAAGCCTGAAACGCGTGTGTTGTTTACAGACCCTCCTCTGCTGCACGGTGTCACAAACCCTGGACACAGCTGCTCTGAGCAAAGAATGTTTTCTATGGAGAAATCACAGCAGTTTAGGGAAGGAAGGTGAGCAAGGACACCGAGTGAGAGCAGGGAGCTGTAGCTTGTATTTTGGTGAACTTAATGACTAGTTTTGAGGCAAAGACTTGAAGGCCAAAGTCTGACAGGCTGTCAGGCACTGATTGCCATTTTCATAAAGGGCGCTATGCAAGTGTAAGTGATTGATAGATTGATTGATTTATTTTGCTGAGGCTCCTTTGTGGTCTCCTGGGGGGATTTCTGGCCACACCTCTCAGGCTGAAAGCACTTGCTCTGCCTGCTGTTGCTTTTTTTTTTTATTTGCGGGTAATGAAAATTTGTTACAAGCCTTCCCTTTCATCTGTACATGGCAGGCTGTCACACAGAAACAAGCCATTCTGGAACCATGCTTCCTTCCAAATTGCTAAATATTTTTCTTCAAATTGCTTCCCTAATGGGCTAGTATAATAGGAGCAGCATGCTCTCTGCCCACGCTGAAGATGCCAGAGCATTTGTCCAGTGCACATGTGTGTTGGGCACAATAAACTCATTGCCTGGCCTGGAGACAGTGCAGCACTGCTGCTGATCTAATCCATATCACACATTCCTTGGGCGCAATCGTGCCCACAGTGCATATAGGAGAATATGCACACGCATAGGTGCCTGTGCCTCCCCTGGGAAAATGCCTCAGGTCAGGGGGGCAGCCAGCTACACATCCCACTCTCCTGGGGAAAGAGCCATGATTGCATTCCAAAAGGTGAGACACAATGGCAGGAGGAGGGGAAGTGGGCTGCACAGCCATCGAGTAAGCCATGCGAGCAGTGACAGAGCTGGGCTCACTAATGGACTGGTCTGGCCAGTTTTTTATTGACTCCAGTTGCTGCTTTTTGGAGGGGCAGGCACCAGCAGTCCCAAAGGTCAGCAGTTCCATGTGCTCTGTGCTAAACTGTTGCTGACCCACTGCTTTATGAGCCTAAGTGCTTATCCAGGAACAGAAGTGAATAGGTTGTGTGTGATAAGAAAATAATTTGCCAAAACTGCAACAATAAAGAAAGCCTGATGGGATCTCTTATGGTATGAATAGCCCGGAGCAGCTGCAGATTTCTCTCTGCTTTCACAATTATTTTCTTTTTTATAACAACTAAAAAGGGAGCATTGTCCACAGGCTCTTGCAGCCCATATTTTCCTATCCAAATTTAATATTTCCATATATATGTATATACATATTATACATTGCGGATCTTTGTGAATAAAATACAGGAACAGAAAAAGAAAGAAAAAGGAAAAGCCTTCTCAGATAAGAGGCATACCAGCTTAACCCATTGCTCCTTTCTGTTTCTCTTACAACCCCTCCAGATGGATTTCTGCAAGATCTCAGAGCAGCCATCCCAAGACACACGGAGCCACGTTCCCTGGGTGCTGTGCACAGGTGCCCAGTACTGCTCCATCCAGGCAGACACGGGGAGCTCTGTGCTGGGGGTAGCCATCCTCCCCCACTACCTGTGGGGCTGGGAACACCCTATCCCCCACACAGGGGCAGTGTCTGTTGAGAAGGCTGGGTATGTTTTTGCATGCTTTCCAGCTACTTATTATAGAGGGGCTTCAGTCCAACAGCTGACCCTACTCAGGCCTCCTCAACTCACCCATTCCCCACCTCCCTAATGGGTCTATGGCATTTTTCTTTCTCAGGGAGCACAAGCAGGTCTGATGCTCATCCCATGCTCTGTCCCCCATTCTGAACAACCCCAGTGGTGCAGGACCCAGTGTCAAGCTCTGTGCTCTGACCCTTGCCTGCCTACCAGTCCTTGGGTTGAGTGGTGGTTTGCCCAGAGAGGGCTGCCTGTGATCCAAAGCCCTGGAAATCATGCCCAGGGGCTTCTTCCAAAAGCTATGCCAGAGCTCCTTGCAGAGGTACCACACTCTCAGGGAGTCCAGGTCCCTGAAGCTCTCTGAGAACATCTAAAACCACCAGGGCTTTTCTTCTTGCCATTCAATTCTGTGGAAGGAGAAGACCAGATTCCAGCCATGGATGTCACATGAGGGTGAGCTATGCAAAGTTCAGAAAACAGTTGTATAAAGAAACACACAAAGAAATTACTCAGATTGTAGCTGATCTCTGTAGCTGATTTCTCAAGAGGTCTCCAGTGAATTGGGCTGAATGAGCTTTTTGTTGCTATACTGTTAACAGGAGTAGTTGAAGTCAGAGAGTTCTCCTGTCTTACTGCTGACAGCTACAGTATGGCAGGGCTGTGGTGCCTTAGCATACAGTGATCAATCTCATTTCAGTTTGTTTTGCTAGAATTTAATTTTCACATGGCCCAGTGTGACCACATCCCACTAATTTCCCACTGGGCTATTTTCTTAAAACACAGAGACCAGTTGAAGATTCTGCAACTCCTGTTGGTGAAATAATAATAATGAATAACAACAACAACAACAGTAATAATAATAATAATTTATTAAGTGCTGTTCTTCCCAAAGAACTGCCCAAATCTTTTCCAAAATTTGTGTGTGCAGGACCCCCTTCACCAAGGAAAGAAAAAAATGCAGCTTCTTCCTTGGCACAGAGCAGCACAAGCACAACATCTTAGGGTATGGAATGAATCAAAGGTTTAATGTTATTACATCTTTGTGGTTCTGTTAGAGTAATGCCCAGAAGTCTCAAGAGGGACCAAGGCCGCTCTTGGGGTAGGTGAAATAAGTAGTAAGGTTATTGAAAGAAAGCCAAGGAGCAGGAAATGGTAAAAAGCATGCTCAAGGAAGAGTAGGAGGTAAAAGAGAGGGATAGATAAACATACATGTGATCGCATAGATTTCGAAGACATGATAAAGTCATGGCATTGGAAAGGACCTGTGGTGTTATCCCATGCACTCTTCTCTCCTACAGCAGGCTCCCTTCTACCTTTTTAACCACTAATATGCATCTATGTATGTATCTTGTTTCTAATGATTTCTACTGATGGAGATTTTTCAGCCTTCTGAGGCACCTTCCTCTTAGCCCGTACCATTCCCTTGCCTTTAACATGAGCTCGAATGTTCCTTGCTATAACAGAGACCCCTTATTCCTCATCTTGTGCACAACATCTTTGCAGACTGTCATTACCCGTTTGTAGACTTCCTACAGAGGTGTCAAGGTGAGCTTAATACTGGTGTTATAATGGACACGTGCCATAAGATGGGACCTAGAGGAGGACATGGCCTGGGGGTGTCTATTTCTGTGGGGAGCTGTATGGCAAAAGTGCTTGTGGAACAAACAGCCTGAGAGATGCCAGGTTGGTACTTGCAGTCCTGTGGGAAAAGCGAGATGTGAAAGAGATTATGGACCTTGAGGTTAAGGCCAGAAATGCCCATCTTAATGTTTGTAGATCATTGAGGAAATGTATTTTAATAAACCATAAGGAAACCAAAGCAGTGGGTAAAATGACAAGCATGGAGTTGGGGAAGGCACTTGTGGCAGAAGCACTGAAGGACAGAGGGGAAAGGCTGTGATGGTCAACAGCATGGATTTGGATGAACGTGGTACCTAGGAAATGCCACATAGTCACAAGCAAGAGTTTCTGGAGGAGAAAATGAAAATGGTCACTACAACACGGGTCTACACTGACTGAAAGGTTAAGGACATTGTGATCAGGCAGAAGAGAAGTGGAAGATTTTGGCAAAGGAAGATTAGTAGCTAATGAGCTGGTGCCAGCAGGACCTCTGTGGGGAGAGTTTGCTGATGCAGGTGGAGATAGAGGGCTGGAAGGAATAAAGGTATCCTGCAGATACCAATTTGTGAGTTTTCAGAAGGAATACGTGTATTGATTTGGAGCTCCACTTCACAAATGTGATCAGATAGAGAAAGCTAAAAATCATTTCTCCTCTCTCGTTTTCTCCCATGAGGAAAGCAGTTTTAGGTGTAAATGTCCTCTCTACTGAGCCTACTGCACACCCATCTTCTTTGACCTAATTTGGAATACTGCTTTTTTGTCCCGCAGGAGGAGTCTTTCCAGTTCCTCATCCACAAAACATACTAACCTCAATCCAGACAGTGGGCAACTAGTAGAGTACAACAGGATGTGATGAACAGGACTAGGTAGATGACACTGAAAAATTTCACAAGTTTTAAGATTTCCCTTCCTTTTCCTATTCTTCTCTTCCCAAAGAATGGGCTATGCCTTGTGCTTCAAATGCAGTGCTCAGGGGATCCCAGCTAAAGGGCAAAGTGTGTTCCAACACCTAGACATCCTCCTCCTTGGAGATTACACAGGTACACACAAAACTGAGCCCTGAGCTGGCCCCTGTCCCCCCAACATCTTTTGCACTTCTTTAATGACAGAGATTAGTAAGGCAGAATTGAGTTTCACCTCCGCAGACCCAGATCCACTTGTTTAAGTAGAATATTTTGTTGTTTATGCTGCAGGCTAAACAACTAGGTTTACCTAGGGTCTCTTGTTAAAATGAGCCATCTGTGTCAGCTGTGGTAATTATACCCAGACTACTGTACCTTTCATGCAGAGCTCTTAGATTTGTGTTGAGACTTTGAAAACAAGAGGAACAATAGCACAAGGGGAAAGAAAATATCTCCTTAGAGTGAAAACTATCATGAGGTTCTCCCTTCCCTCATTTTCCAGCCTTCCCTGGATTAACCACAATTCTCAGCTTCCTCAATGGCTGTTCCCTGTGACAAAGTACTACAAAACAGTCTGAGGGCAAAGAGCAGGTGGAGTTTGAGGCAGGTTTTGCACCTCCTCATCAGTAAATGCTCACTCACACTTTGCTTTGGTGAGCCAAGTCAATGTGATATTTCTGTTGCTCTGAAATCTGGGCAGTGCCACAAGTGCTGCCATAGGTGTGAGTCTCTTGACTCCCTCTACCCGTTCTGAGCACCTCAGCACAACTTCTGCAGTAGTTGCTGGGCAATTTGCTTCCCCTGTCCCCAGAGCTATCAGTGCTGTTGTGAATAGGAAGCAGCAGGAATTGCTCCAGAGAAATGCCAAGTATTTCCTCCTCCCCTGGGGGGCTGAGTGCTCTGCCCTGGGGAGGGCCAGACCTTTGAAAGCTGATGACTTTCCAGCACTGCCAGACAGACTGTAAGGTTTAACAGCAGACAAACTTCTGGATGGCATATGTTAATTCTCCCTACTTTCCTCATTTTAAAGCTTCTATTAAATCATGTATTGTTTTTATGTAGAAGCTATTGAATAGTAAACTACCCGAAAATCCGTGATACAGAATGATGTCTTGAAGTAAACACAGACCTTTAAAATTCCAAGTTGTTGTAAATGCTACCAAAAAACTATTTTAATCCCTAATCTTCTCCCAACTAAAACATAAATTTGAACAGATGGAAATAAGAAAAGATAGATTGTGGGAATAAGCATTAATGCTATCAGCTGGAACTGGCAATAACAAAAGCAACCACTGACTGACTCTTTGAGCTTTCAGGTAGTATAAGGTATTTTCACATACTACATTTCTTTTATTTTCTGTTTTTCACTGTGAGTTTTCATACGCTGTTGGAACAGTTCAATCATAAAAGTCAAATTATCATGGCCGGGAAAGAACAATAGGTTTGATTCACTTTTGCTGCTATTGGCACTACCACGGCAGAAAGTCTGCCCAAACCAGGGGGGAGGTCAGAGTGGTGCAAGGTTCACAGCCCTTGGTGACTCCCTAAATGAGTACAGCTGATCTGGAAAAATGCTGTCAGCAAAGCAGAGAAGGGTGTTCTCATTCTCCTTAGCCCCTCAGCAGTTTCCAAATCACTAACGAGGTGTTTGCAGTACCAGGGTGTGATTTAAAGCTCCTGTCCACAGGGCCAGTCATGTAATGAGCATCTGCCCTATTTGGTTCAAGAGCGAATCAAGTCCATCGCATCTGTTGTCTAAAAAGTCATGGATAAATAGTCCAATAACAAACAGTATGAAGTAATTTCCTGCACAAACTTACTGCACCCTGGTCTTTACCACAAGCTCAGATTTCTTGTGTGGGCTCAGATTTTAGCAAAGAATTACGGTATATTGCTTTCCATGGGAAGAATTTCCCACTTAACGGATCTCAGGTCTCTATTAGACCCTTGGCTAATGGAAAACCATAAAACATCCCAGAGCTTTCTAGAACTCCATGGAGAGCTGAAAGTGCAGATATTTAGCCTCTTCAAGGGCCAGGGACTGGCAGAGGACTCCTTAAAGGAATGCCAAGCTAATAGAAGTTCCAAACAATTTAGTTTCAAAGGACTTCTAAAGTAAGAGATGACTATATTAACCTGAATATTATTTAATGGCAAGACTATCTCTTCTTCAGTGGTGTTCCTTGGTGGTATCTGCCATTAAACTCAAGGTTCTGGCCTGATTGCTTGGGGTTTTTCTGGGCATGGAGTTTTTGAATGTTACCCCTTCATGGTTAGGTCTGTTTGGCAGCTAACTTTGACCAGCACAGTTGCAAGGTTGTGCACCTTGCTGCACATGGTCCTGAAGGTGGATAAAGCAGCTGGGCCCAGATGTGCTCCGGCCACCACTGTTCTTGTCCTCGTCACACCCTCTACGCCATAAGCAGTGAAGGGTTTGTCTCGGAGCTGTTGGGTTGTTCCTCTGCCTCTTGGGAACTTTGCAGTTTCTGGCTCCACACGCTTCTGCACTGGCGCTGTGTCAGGGCAAACTCGTATCAGCTATTGACATATCTGCCCCTTGTCTGCAAGTCAAAGTATGGTGGAGAAACAGGTCTTACTAGCACAACAATGGCTGATGTATTTCAATTCACCATAGGCACTGCAGATTTACACATCATTTTTCACTTCAGCATATATATACCACTTAATGTTGGAGAGGCCCTGTCTACTGGTAACTGGTGCTTTTTTGAATGGCTGCTCATGAGTCTTTTTTTATTTTAATATTTCTTAACTCATCCCCTCCTAAAACAAACTCAGATTCATTCATTAAAATTAAGGCACTAAGATTCCACAGAGACAAACCCCGGAGAGGGCTGATAAATTACACAAATAAGCTGTATTTATAATACCTCTGATGCCTCCAAATAGGCATTTTATAGAAGAGAAGCTCCAACAAACTGATAAATCTATTCTCTGATACTGCAGCTAAGCTGCATTTCAATACCTGAAACCATCTGTTTGATACAAGCATACACTTAGCATAATATGAATACCTTAGCACACAGGTACCTTAGCATAGTGCATCACTTCATTTTCTCATAAACAGCAATTATAGCCTAGGCAGAGAGGAGCACATGGTGGGCTGAAAAAGGAGGAGGAGAAACATATAAAGAAGATGGATTTTTTTTTTCCCCTAATCTCTGTGAGTCTGACAGAGCATATGAGGATCTGTAAGCCACAGAGTGCTACTGAGAGACAGAGAGACAGACAAAATTATTTCTTTTGCTGGGTCTTGCAGTTTGAAGTAGTGCCTGCCTTATTTGCAGGACTTTTTTTTCCCCAGATGCCCACCCAAGAACCATTCAGCTACATTTATTATTCTGTCAAATACAATGTGCAATAAAGAGCCAGTCTCCCCAATGATGGGTACCTGTGTTCATAGCTCCACAGTGAAGCACATAAATCACATGTGAAGGGCAATGCACATGTGCTTTTTGTTTCTTGTATCACCTTTTATTATCTTAGGACTGAAAAGTTAATAACCCAGTGGGTAATCATGCCATTATCAGTTTACATTGTAGTAAAGCCCATTCAAATGATGATTACATATGTTAATGAGTGTCGTTATAATGCACTACACAGTACATTACCTTCAATAAATATAATTGTTTATGCACTTTAATGAGGGGATATAATGCCCCCCAAACTAATGGCATGGACTGAATTGTGATTTATTGCTGGAAAACTTTGCCATTAAGAAAGGAAATCTCACAAACCCTTTCATGTTTATCTAACTTTTTTCCTTCTTTAAAAGCCGCCACTCATCTCTCTCTCCTTCTGCTTGCAAGGGGAAAATAGCTGTAAGACAGTTCAGCAGTGTTCCTTGTCAATGCCTTCCTCCACCTGAAGAAGCAGGAGGTGGGTTCATTTAGAAGGTTTAATGAAGATCATTATGTTTACCCCTTAGTAAGGCTTAATGCGCTATCTGGCAACAAAACTGATAACACGTCAGAATTTTGGCTGCAAATCAAACAACGGGAAGTAAAAATGTTGGTTATTAAACTAGAAACTAGGAATAGAAAATAAGGTTAAGGATGACATTTTGGCCAATGGTCCTTCATCTAGCTATAGAATAGTCAGAGAATAGTTGGCTGTGCAGAGCATTCAAAGCTCTCCAGCTGGGAATGAAGAAAACTAGAGGTGAAATGCCACCTGATCTCTTCAATCTCGAGGCGCTTTCTTTTCCAGAGCAGTGAGATAAAACCTTTCTTTGCGGGCTCAATAAGAAATGACAAAGAGACAAAGAATGCTAAACCAGGCAGCACTGTGTAACCGGCTGAGGGTGCAGCAGGCTGAGCGAGATGAGCTATCAGCAACTAAACTGCACAAGACTGGAGTTTCCTCTTTAATTTCCCTCCACTTGGTTTCCTTCCTGAATGGCACCGCTGTGACATTTCCATTACCAGTGAAAAGTAGTGTGCTTTGTACTGTAGTCTCTTCTCCTATTGAAGTCGGTGCAAAAACTCCCATTGATTTCAGCAGCAGAGGCAGCGAGCTGGCACTGGGGGCACGGTCGCCTCTGCAGTGAATTTGCATGTGGTGTGTCCTAATTTTGCTCTCTCTTCAGTGTCAGAAATCTAGAAAAAAAAGTTTCCTTGAGTCTTCAAGAATAAAGAGGATGCTGAAATTTAGAACAAATAATAACAGGAATTGTTCTAAATGGTTAAAATTCAAGTATGGTGGCAGGGAGCGTGAGAAAGCTGCGTGTGAGAGATCAGTAGGAACTCAGGTAGCGTCTTAAGGTATATTCCCAAATATGTGTACACACAGCAATTACTTGAGAAACTTTCCAAGGATCACAGTCATGTTCCAACTAGTTTGAAAGTCAGTAGTGTAAAAAAACTTTGACATTGAGATGCAATTTGTGGTAAGATCTAATTAATTTTTTTGCTCCTAAGAATAATTTATTATTTACACTTCTTATTATATATGTATTTTAGCTTCATTAGTCTGCAATGCTGGAAAAAATTATACCTTCAAGTCCTATTTATCAAATTAATGGTGCAATTTCATAGTGACACATTCCACATTCATTAAACCAAGTACAGTAAAAATGCATTTAAATTAGATTAGTGTGATGTAATAACGATT
Source organism: Tichodroma muraria (assembly GCA_013390105.1). Lineage (NCBI taxonomy): Eukaryota > Metazoa > Chordata > Aves > Passeriformes > Sittidae > Tichodroma > Tichodroma muraria. Next base: position 13,397 of record WAAG01074724.1, read on the forward strand.
CCAGTGTATGGGGTGATATTCTAGCAGTAAAGAAACACCCAGATTGAGTTGAAAGCAACTTTGAGACAATTTTTCAAAATTGATTTTGGCACTGATTTAAGTGAAAGAATAAGGACTAACATTTCCCCCTGCAGCTCGCTCCACGTGGGAGTCCAGGGCCCTGAGTGGAATTGCAGGAAATGAGTGGTAGAGTCCTTCTGGCCACAGCAATGGAGGAAGTCATGCATGGTCCACAGAAGGCAATTTTGTGAGCCTTCCAAAATGCTGGGGAAGGACATCCACCTGAATCCACCTTTCACCAGTGCTGACTGCACAGCGCCACAGGAGTTTCTGCCAGCCCCTTAAAACTGTGAGTCTCCCAATCATTTTACGCTGACAAAGGCTCACGTGTCTGTGCATGCAGAGCCTCTTGGAGGTACCACCCGTGCCCTTTGCCTCCTGAATAACTGCTCTCTGGCAGCCTGTAAGCACTCTCTGGGCCACAGGGGCTGGGTGAATGTTGGGCCATTTCCACTGACCTCATCCACCCTGGCAATCCCAACCACTGAGCAAATAGAAACTCTAGGTGGGTGCCAAATTCATAATCCATGAGGGGCCTATAAAACCTTAAGCCCTTCTGCCTACTCATGCCACATAGACGGCCTGCTTCAATCCCACTGTGAAACAGGCAGAAATTCACATCACCTCTCTGTCGTGTCCTTTAACACCAAGTTTTAGTTTAGCACATTCCCTGTAGCTTAACTTTCCTGGCTTGGGCAATGAATGAGAATCCCTGATAAGCAGCAGGTTGATGGAGGTTGCTGGTCAAGGAACAAATCACTGGGAATTCATGTCCTGCAGCTCTGATTGAGTCAGACAGGGGCTGCATGTCCCCTCCCTCCACATGCTGATACTCTTCTTGTAGTCTTTATAGCCCAGCAGAGAAGTGCTTTCAGCTGGCTGACACTCAACCCCGCACTGCTCCAATATCACATTAAAGAACCAAATTAAATCAGAATAGCTCCTTAATAAAAAAAAATCTTTCTTCTGCGTATCCATAGGGAGTTGTGTATTGTGTGTATCTGTCTTTCAGACTGTAAGCCTTCAGGGCAATGACTATCTTTATTTCTGAAACACAAACAATATTAAAAGACCATTGGCACTTAATAAATCAGCAAAACTACAATCATTACATGGGCCTCCTGGTGAGCCATCAGTTACCTTAGCAGATGAACAGAAGTGTGCCCTTTGCATTTAGGCATGTGGCTTGTGAGGGGTGTATGGCAAATTGAGCACCCTGGATTCTGGATGTTGCTATTTGCTCACCAAGGAGGCCCTGGACCATGGCAGGCATCATTGCAGTGACATCCTCAGACACTTCTGTCCTGACCTAGAGGTAGAGTCCCACCAGGGAATGCAAGTTCACCCTCCATCTTGTATCTCTTGAGCTGAGGTGTAAAGAAAGGTGGTAAAGGTTGATGCAATTATTCAGACTGCTTATTTAGAGGACGTTGTGTAGCAAGGAGTTATCAAATACTTGCATTGCGGTGGCACAGGGGTGTGCCAGTCAGGGATGGTACAATCCAGCACAAAAGGTTGCTGCCCCATGGTCACTTCTGAGGAGGCTAAGCTTGGAGGGCTTATACTGAAGAGCTGGAGCTGAGCTACACTGGTTTTAAATTGATGAACATGGATATGCTAATAGGATCAGAAATCAAGAATCTTTTATGTTGAGCTGGATGTGCACTAATAGCAAGGAAACTACTGCATTTTCAAAGGACCGCAGCAACCCTTTATAAACCCAAAGGTAATTCACAGACTTAGGTTCAGAGACACTCCTGCCAAAAAAAAAAAAAAAAAAAAAGGGGTTTTCAAAATTTTTCTTCAGCAATCTGCTAAAAGGCTGAGTTGAATCACTGTGAGCAAATTCATGTATTAATATAAACAATTAAGCTTGATTAAAAAGAAATCAGTTTTGCCTCTGGCCTGATTGACCTCAGATTTCTAAGGGCTGCTTTTCCAGTCCTAAGGGCCTGAGCTATGTGTCCTTTTGACTTCAGCTTCTCAGCCTATCATCCCCAGGCATATCTTTTGTTCCATGGCTCTCCATCCCCTTCTTCCAAGAGATACAGAGTTATTTAAACAATTAAGCCTGTATGCCCCTACAGCCTTCTTCAGAAAGCAAGGGGAAAGACACAGCCAAGTCAGCTTGAGTACTCAGAGACAAAGAGAGAAAATTAAATAAAATTATTGCTTAAAACAAACAAAAAAAATCAAATCTAAGCTGAAATTTACGTTCACTCATCTATCTCAATTGATGATTTCTGCTACCAAGCACCATATGGTGCTGTGTGAGGCTGTAAATATGCTCTTCTTCCAGACCCATTTCTATTGGCATTTCCTATCAGTAAACAGGTGCTCCTGGCTTATCCTGTGCCTCCGAGCTCGAAAAACTTGAGCAAGTATCTTTGTGCACCTACAGGAAGCAAAGGCAACTTGTCAATGGGAGTGTTCCCTTTGCTTCAGAGAATACCAGCTGTATTACTACAATGTGTACAGGACAGCAAAGCAAGCCTGCATTACAGTGAGCACCTGTGGCAGTTTCCTTTCTTCATGGTTTTTCCTAACATCTTCATGCTCATCAGCAGGGCTGATCAGTGCCCAGAGGCTCCTCCTGTGAGGATCCTTTGCTGTGACCTCACGGTGTCAAGCACCACAGGAAGTCCCTGGCAGGACTGAATAGGTGCTTACTCCTGCCTGCTCTCCTGCTAGAAGCAGTAGGGCTGAGGAAAAGGGGGAAGTCAAGGTATCCTCTCAGGGTAAGCGGTTTGCCTTTGGGGAGGAGCTGAGAAATCAGTCAGGAAGCGTGAATACTACCTAGAAAACCTGGAATCATCTAGCTTAGCAAGATCTATGGGCTTTAGCCATTACAGTGGCAAATTTCTATGTCATTCCGCAGTAGGAACCTAAGCACGATGATGGAGCACTACCCCATCTTGCAGTCTGCTGCAGTCTGGGGCCTTCATGCCTTCTCTGCAATTATTTAAAGGGCTGGGTTTGGTTAGTGTTCCCTGCACACTGAGAAGGACAAAAGGGAAGCACCGTTGGTTACCAGGGTGTGTACTTTGTGAGGCTAATCTGAATATTGCCTTACAAAGACACCATGAGCCCACTGTTTTAGACTGGGGACAAGGACTCTGGCTCTTCGTATCAGGTGACCACATTTTCAAATCCATTACAATGGTTCAAAAATATCCAAAAGGTCAATATATTGTTCATACCGTATCAGTGATGCTAGGGGGAATAACAACCTTCAGTAAATCCTATTATTTTCACAACTATACTAATAACATGAGAAACTATAGATATAATAAAAGTTTATATCTATAGTTGCTCTGCAGACACCTCCTCTGGTATGGTATAAATATAGTATATGAGACTTGGCGGTGTAATACAGTTTTTATTTCAATTTTTTAGGGATGGCCATGCACATCCATAACTCATGAAAATAAAAAGTGTATTACACTGCCAACTGTTACATATTCCCTAGTAAAGCAAAAATGGCAAGATAAATTTTATTTTTCTCTTCTCCCACCAACAAAGTGTCTAGCTGATATGTTGATGATTAAATGTTAGAATAAATATTATTTATTCAAACACTTTCTATACTTTAACCATGTGTGTCCTTTTTATTTGTCAGTCCTGTCCATCTGTCAAATGCTAGGTACCTTCTTTTTTCCCTGCATGTTGCCTTTGGTTTTAGTTTTATGCTGCAGTACTTGGTGTTATTCTCCTTAGGACTGATGGGAAGAGAGATTGCCTCTTCCCATGTCCCTCTCTTGAATTTTCTCAGCCACATTCTCTTTGGGTCTTAAGAGCTCTAACATCTGTGTGGGACATGTGTGTTGGCTTGGTAGCATTGGCAGCACTTCTTCAAGAAGTACGAAACAGTGTAGATGAACCCAGCTGCATGTTGTGCGTCAGTGGAACAAGAGGTGAAAAACCCTATGATTCATAGGTAGGGATGGGGAAAGAATTAGAAACTCGAGTGCAGCAGGCTAAGTAACTTATACCTAAGAGAAATGGAACAAATATGTCACTCCCATACTATAAAAAGGAAAAAGTGATAAAATCCTGTTTTATACAAGTGCTATTATATTACGGTCAGCTCTTGAGTATCCACACAGCAATTAATCTGGTGGCAGATTAACTGTGCTGGGCTTGTAGGACATCCAGTGTGGTGCTGCACGAAGTAAGAGCAGAGCCAGCACCACCGGGGGCGGGGGATGGGAGACTTCAACATGCAGCAGCAGGGCCGGGGAGGGTCCAGCCAAGTCAAGAGCTGTCCACACGCTGCGCTGCTGCTGTCAAAGCTGAGGTGCCTCCTGCATAACTTTCTTGAGTGGCTCTGCCCTTTTTCCCTCTGGGAACTTCCGTTTGGGGTGTGGGTGGCTGATTCAATTTTTGACAAACCACCCCTGCATTAGAGGACATGTAACATCTGTCCCTCTGTCCCTCCATCCATGGGACAGTCACTGACCTCTCCTAAAGGCTAGAACATGAGCAAGAAACCTTTAATCCCTGGGGAAGTCCACTTGGTGACACTAGTGCAAACCACCATTTTCTCTCAGCATGTCTAATTGATTAATATAATGAAATGAAACTCGGGTAAATGTTCCCTGTGTATTTAATTTGAACTTTGCTGGATGTGAAGTAACCTGTCACTTGTAGACTTTTTTTTTTAGTGTGTCAGTAGGTATCATAAAATTATTACCTTCCCTTAAAAATCTCACGTATTTGATTCTTTCTTTCTTGTTTGCTTTCTTTTCTTTCTTTCCTTCCCCTCTCTCGTTTATCTGCTCCTCTCCCTCACCCCACCCCCATCCATGTCTGTGTAAAGGGATGTCAGAGACCTTGTGTTAAAGACTGAGGAATGCTGTGTCAACTGCCAAATGAAAGGAAAAGAAATTTGAGCTTCCCTTCCCTGTAAACAGCCCAAGTTCTCACCCTGTACAGAAATCTGCCCAGAGCATCAGTTCCTCCTGTTTCTCTCCTGTACAACATGCATCCACTACCTCCTCACCTGGAATCCTTGGAGCTTGGATGGAAAAGAGTTCATACCATACAAATGTAGGAAAAAGGACTTCCTAGCTCTGTAGAGGTATTATACACACAATGATCAACAACAACTGCAGCCTGAATCCCTTCAAAACCTGTGTACAAGCTGCAAATGCACAGGCCAGTGCCCAGAGGGGGAGAGAAGCATGCACAACACGAGGAAAAAGCAGGGTTTGACACAACCCAGCTGATGATAAGGTTTTCATTACAGCCTCAGCATACTAACACCAGACCACTGCACAGGTGTGAGAGAGGTGCTTGAGGGCCAGTAAACACGGAATTTTATCAGTGTGCCACTATTACAGGAACACCTGTGCTAAATAACTTTGAACGTTGATCCACTGTGAAGAGTCAGTGCTCAGTAGCCCTCAAAATTTCTCATTTCTTACCTGCAGTTGTATTTGAGCAGTGGCTGCACAGATCTTCCTAAATGTTTTTCTTTCTTCTCCTTTAGGATGCCTATCACACAGACACAGAGTCTCTAAATTGCCACCTTCCTGTCTCTGCATTTTTCTTTTCATTTCTCTCCTTCTTGTGCAGTGAAAGACATTAGGGATGGAGTGATAAAAACACACAATAAAACACCATCACTGGGGAGATCTGTGCCTTGGAAATACAGAAACAAAGTCTGCACTCAAGCAAACTTTCCATTGATGGCAGTGGGTTATGCCTCAAAAAGCAAAGGAGTCCTTAAAACTGTGCTTGCCTAATTAAGGTCCTGGTTCAGCTAGAGTGCCTAATTTAAAACAGATGACTCAGTGTTGATGGTGTTGCACTTTAAGTTGGGTACCTGCCTAAGTACTTGGCTGAATGGAGGCCCAAGCAATGTATCTTTAAATGAAGTAACAGTGGAATACAACAGCCATTCTAACCACTATATATAATTGACTAAAAAATCAAATCACTGAAAAAGGTGCTGCACTTACAGTGAAAAATAATAAATAAATGACTTACAGATTGCCAACATGACAGTCTGCAGCAGAGCAGAGCTCAGTGAATGCAGCTCCCATTTGAATTCATGGGAAATCAGGGACTTTTGAAACTGCTAAGTTAACCAAAAATATATATTGTTAAAGCCAACAAATTTATTTTTCTGTTTGAAAGTCCCTGTTTTGCTATACAGAGGAATAGGTTTGGAATTCTCTGACTCTTCAGCATCATAAAACCTAGAGTGCCTGCTTGGGGAGGTGTCAGGAAAATATTGGTTTCCATTCTAGGCTTATGTTATATTTACACCGTGGCTCACTGAAATACTAAAGCAGTAAGAGATATTATAATTAACCTCTTCAATTTTTCCCTTAAGAAGTATCTGGTTCAATGAACTGTCAATCAGCTCTCCCATTTCCTGTTAGATCAGGGGCTGATGTGCAGGACCTATAAGTGAGCTCAGTGAAAGATGAGCAGCAATATAATGCCTTTATTAATAGTATAGGATGGTAAATATTAAGCATGTTTTATGTAAAGACAAATTTTGAAATGCTCTATGGCTACTTTTGAGCTGCATCAGTCCTCTCTTTTTGTGCCCCTAGTTCCAAGGGCACACACAATTGTTAGTGCAATTTTATGCCCATTCCTGCTTTGTGGGAGCAGTTTAGGTCACTGGAATTGATTTGCAGACATGTAAACCTGACACTCAAAGATCTGCAGTAGGCATGAACTGTTGTTGATGTTGTTTGGTGCTATGTGCTTACAAACAATATGTGTGGTCAAATATCTTTATTAAATGCTAAAATGATCTGAATTGTACAATAATATGAAGTGTTGCAGCTTAGTGCTTGAAACATTATCCTTTTAGCTTAGAATTTCAACTTTTATAAATGTAGGTCTATTCACAGTCCCCAGTGCTGCAACTGACTGTGTTATTTATTATTTAGCATTATTAATTATCCCAATGTATTATTTATGCCATGCAATAGGTATGCACAGGATTTTGCCAAGAAACATCCTTCACTCTCACATTTATTAATTTTGAGAATATTACTATGCCGTTTGATTTGGAAGTGAATCAAACCATACCTAGATATTGAAATGAGTGACAGTGAAAATCTTCAAAAGGTATCCTGTTTTTGCTTGTGAGAATCAGGTGGCAGCTTGGGGTCCTCTTCAAGGTCACTACTTTCCTTTCCAAACCTTGACACGAGGAAGAGATGCCTGGCCCTTGGGCTCAGTCTTGTGCAATAAGAGCCCTTCCCTGATTCTTCTGAAGCCACAGCATAAAATCCAGTGTCTGAGCTGCAGCTAAGGGTCACAAGTGGAACCAAATTATAGCCTTAAACTGTGCCAGGGAAGGTTCAGCAGGAATTAGGAGGAACTTCTTCACAAATTAGACATTGGAATGGACTGCCAAGGGAGGTGCTGGAGTCACCACCCCTGGAAGTGTGTTAGGGAAACACTGGGTATAGCACTCAGTGCCAAGGTCTCTTTGACATGGTGGTCCGTCATAGGATGGACTTAATGATCTCAGAGGTCTTTTTCAACCTAATTGATTAGAAAAATACCCAAAGAATTATCTGATTGCAGGCACGCACCTACTGGTATTATTATTTGCCTTAGGTTTATTGTTTGCTAAGTTGTGCCCAGTATTTCTCAACAAGAAGAAAGCCCATTACTGTGTTGGTCTTTGTACACACATAGTAAGAATAATGTGTCCAGAATGGTGTGCAATGCTTGTAAATATTAGTATTGAAAGAAGTACAAACAAACAAAATAACAACAATGAGGCAGAATTTTCAAAACTGCCCTGGTTCTGAGATATGTCTAAATTTCTTGAGCAGTTTTGGTAGTCTCTCTGAAATAGCTGCCATCTATGCATCAATTTATGAGTAACAAACCTTTGTCTTAATGTTTTGGCAATAGGAGAAACCCCAGACAATTTAACAACATGAGCTGAACACTGGTTGAGAGGAAAGCACTGAAGGCGCAGGGTCTCCAAAACCTGTCCCTATTATTTGATATTATATCACAAATGTGCTACTTCATGATTTGTTTTTTAAGTGAAGCAGAGTTGTAACTACAGAGAAAGCTCCTGTTACAAGGAGCTCACCACACACAGAGATGCAGCAGTCTGGTGAAAGAAGTGGAAGGAGCAAATTCAGAACAGCTACACTTTGTACACATGTGGGACAGCC
>WAAG01074732.1:0-10440 GCA_013390105.1 Tichodroma muraria
AAATTTCCCTTCAAGATGACAACATTTCTTTACACTTAGAACCCCAGTTTTTTTATGTTCAAACTTTTGCCAGAGCTATATTCCAACTCACTTCCATTCAAAAGCCTCACAGATTACATGAGCCTTTTTTACCTCCACCATTATGTCTGTATCAGGTTTTTTCAACCTACAGCAATTCATATAATTCTACTCAAATAGCACACACCTACTGTTTCCCACTTTTTGCAGTTATCAGCAAATTTGGAGATTTAGAACCACAGTAGTTCAGGGCAGAACATCATTTCATTAATTTATAATTTAATTTTTCTAAGTATGTCCCATCCATCGCTCTTTAGTCATCATTAGTATCTATGTGTAATCTCATGAAAAACTCATCTCTTGTTATTACTATAATGCAGTAATTAAAAAAAACAAACAAAGACTAACATGTTCAATTTGTATAAATGGTCTTAAAAAGTCTTCCTAGTGTTGAAATGAATTTAAATTTCCCACCTGTCTTGATGTCTATGAAATTGGATTTGGGTAAAACTACCCTCCAAACTCAGGCAGTTAATCAATGTCCTCTGCCCCACAGCACTATTTATTTTAGAGCTGATTTACTTAAACATTACAAACAAGATAATAAAGAAGCTTCAGTGCAGGAGTTTTCATGGGAATCACATCTGTTTCCTATTGATTTAGAAAACCTTTGTTACCCTTCATTTTCTTCCCCTCAGAAAAGGTGGAATTATAAAATATTTCTCAATATCAGTAAAGTCCAAAAGGTAGAATTACCACTATTGTGAAAAATTGCTTTTATTAACATGTTTCTTATTAAGTTTATTTGACATTAGTGCAAACTAAGATTAGAAGAACAGAATTTAGGATGTAAATGGTATTTGCCAACATAGAGGTTATACAAACAGAAATTCACCTCTCCTTTTAGAATTATTGCTAGAGAACAAAATCTTAGACTTATGCTGCTAGGTTCCAAAAAAATATGTTATATAAGTATAACAAATAAGTCAAATAAATAAATCCAGAAAAAACAGTGAAAGAATTCAGCTTGTTCTCCAGCTGGAGGAGGGAATGTGTAAAACACAAGGATTAAAAATTCCTAAGTAGCCATGGAAAACATAAACATGAAGAACTAAGTTCACCATCCTGTCAAGATGAACAATATTTTTTTGAAACAAGAACAGTTTTTTAAAGGACTCATAAATTTCTAGAAATTAATAAGCAAGATTGTGATATAATTTTTGATTTAGCACTTTCTGAGCTGAAAATTTCTGAAGGCTGGAAAAGTAAACTAGAGAAATGTGAATATGTTCTTGCTCTACTCTTTTGTACTCTTTTAGGTAAATGCTATAGGCCACCAATGCTACAGGTAAATGCTAAATGCAAGAGAATTGTGGGGGTCTGGAGTGTGGCTTAGAACCACTCTTATCAGGCTCACTGGTAAGTACTGATGTCCCACAGTTAAAAATAGGACCAAGGTTAAACTGAAGAAAATATAAACCAAAAATAGATACAGGAATTCCATGGGATATTCAGTTCCAAGTTCTATTTCTATAGAGCACACAGATCTAGATGATCAGCTCGCTACAGATCTTGTAGTGAAGGGATTTACATTTTAATTAGAAGAGTCAATAGGGTAACCGAGATATGCTGGAGATCATTCTAAACCTTTTGCTTAAAATGCAAAGGTTGCAGAAGTTCCTCGTGATGAATTTGACAAAATAAAGGTATATTCTCACAAAGAATAGAGCAGCTGTGATGGGTGACCAGAAGACACAGTAGTCACAGAAGTCCATAGCTATCCAGCTCACTCTACGTGAACTCCCCACATGTGATCAGCTGAAAAGGTCTCTGGCTTTGACAGATCATATTGACTATTATGGGAGCTTAGGTAACTAATTCATTATAGGCACCTACGTAGACACATCTAAACATAGGTGTCATAATCTGAACCAGAAACCAGCCACACTTAATTCAAATGTGCCTTGACTATTCACATTTAAGTAATGCATATTATAATGCTTTTATGATTTTATTATCTTCCAGTGAGGCTTGAATTGCTGACCCCATTTAACTTTCCAGTTAATAGCTGTTTGATGACTTGCCAAAACCAAAATCATGTGTACAGATTGTTCTTTGCTGAATTGATTGATTCAGGACTTATTTTCAAGATCATGTCTGCCCCATTTGCAGATGTTCTGTTCTCCTTAATAAGGATAGGAAAACTGACAAGACTTGTTAGAAAATTCATATCACTTCTCTTCGGTTATTCCAGTCTGCAGCTTGTCTGAAAACTTGCTGCTTCTATTATTTTTTTTTTTTTTGTCAGAACCAATAAATCCTATACTTCATCCAATTTTTATTTTCAGATAGGATTTTCAAAGAGACTTAAAGGATTCTCAGGTCTTATTAGAAGTCCCTGGGAACTGGGCTTTTAACTTTTTGAAACTTCTTATCTTGCTCCCATAGGCTTTCACATTCTGCAGCCCTGAGTCAACACAGACAGCAGGTAATCACTGACACGAAGCAAGGTTTAAAGGATGGGGTTTAAATCAAGGAGCTACTTACCTGACCACAACCAAAGCTGATGCCTGTACCATTGCAATCTTGCTATCAACTCTTATGATTCCTCAATACATAACTTCAAACGTCAAGATAACTCTGGGATGCTGCTACCTGTCCTTTCAGACTCCTCCTAAAAATGAATTAAATAGGCCAGCAACAATTCTCTGACCCTGGAGTTTATTAGCACAGCATGGCTTACATGCATTTGGCTGACTTCTCACACTCTATCTCCTTTTTCTCCAAAATAAAACAGCTGCATCCTACCTCCCTAGATCCTCAGCCAATAATATATTCCCTGACTTTGCCTGGGCATTGTCTGCAAAAGTGTTTATTTAACACTCCGAACTGCACCATGGACATGACCATGCTGGCAGTTCAGGAGTTTGGTTGATCCTATATCTGTGCTCAGGCCCAAAGTGTGTCCAGGATTAGTTTATTAACAAAGACATAACCTCGTGCTCCTAGAGGATGATGCAGTTTGAGTGACAGTTGGATTTTTTGGTCTGGAACTGCAAGAAAAAGTAGACTTCTTGATGGGTGCATTTCACTGAAGATTTTTTCTTTTTTTTTTTCATAAAGCAATTATATTCTTCCCTGGGGAAGTAGCTTTCTCTGTCCTTTCTTAGCCTGAAGATGTAATGACATTCTCTGAAAACGGAGAAATCACTCAAAAATTACTTAGCTGTCTCTTCAGTGTGGTGGGCTCTCTTTGCCAAGAGTTGCCAGTGTGAGTTCCATAAAACAGCCTTAACAAACCCCTTAACAAAAATATTTTGAGAGATGTCAGTTTCATTCATTTGCACCATGTCATTTACACCATCACAGTGTAAGTGTCGAAGTTAAAAGGTGAAGGCTTGCAGTCTCAACATGGAAGTTTAAACACAGCTTTGAGACAGGTGCCAAGTCCAGATGAGAGTTTAGAGTGCTGCTTCTTCTCAGCCCCCAATTATTGATGTGCATTTCCGTTTTTAAGAACCCCATTTCTATCAGGTGCTTAACTTCCTGCTCCTTGTTTGGAAAACTCTGTTGTCTAAGCTGAAATTGCTTAGCCAAACTCTTAATTTATATGCATGTCTGGCACAGGTGGTCCTAACAGTGACCAAATTCTTTGGATCCGAACCTCAACATTTTTGCTAAGTCACCTAAACCTAATCTTGCCTAATCCAGATATCACTTTCCACTTTTCCTGTGCTATTCTCATTCTCAGCTCCTTCTTATTTCTCTGGTTTCAGTTCTCTCATTTTGAAACCATCAATCATTTCTTAAACAATATGCTGTGTTATCCCACATCCTTCCTTTCTCTTCTTCCTTCTGCAGCTTTTCTGGGGGAAAGGCGTTTCTTGTCTCAGGTCTGCTATCTGTCTCTCCTGCCATACATTAAAGAAAAACTAATCTGTTGCCTTATTATATTCTGATTTTATCTTTCACTCAATCTTCTTCTAGATATTCAAATCATATATTTTATATGTGAGTTTTTCCTTATGCAAACCACCATCTTACTGTGATGTCCTCAGGGCTCTGAGCTCTCTCCCCTCCTAGAAGCAGCTTGAGGCCAATTCACTGCTTTCAGCTGTTATGAAAAAAAAGCTGGAACTGGGGACTCCCCACTCCATCTCTTGGGAGCTGCTATTAAGCTGAGACCATGTCCCCAGACCAGATCTGAACTTCACTGCAGCTCTGTTGCCACCATATCAGTGCCTTGCCATGCCCCCTATTGATCCAGACCCTGACCCAGACCTTCAGATTTAATATCTCAGGCCTTCCTCATCACCATAGGCTTGCTGTGGCCCAGACTCAGCTAAACCTGGGTGGGGTCATCAGTCTGCCCTGCTTGCCTTGCTCAGGTCTGGAGGGACTGGCCCCTTGTCCGTGAGGCTCCTGCCTGTGCCAGCCGTGTTCCCATCCTCAGCTGCCCGCTCACTTTCCTTCAGGGAGCAGACTGCCTCTGCTGTTCCCTGGCAGATTCTTTCTGGGCCATTTCTCATCCAGACTTCTGCTGAAATAGAACTTGGCTTCTACTGTGTGAGAGATAAATACATTCAAAAAGCTGTTGCTTCTTTCATTATTCCTCTCGATTTAAATACTTTATTTAGATAATGTGCATCAATGATAGATTTGTTTTTTTCTCTTTTAGTAATCCTTCAGGAAATATGGAGATTATAATTTCCTTCCCTTTTTAATAGGCATCTCCCCTGAGTCTAGCAATTTCCTTTTTAGCACTTTCTAGTGCTTTCCTTCTTTCACATGCCTTTCCTAAAGTGGCTTTCCCCTTCAAAGTTACAGTTTCTATTCTTAAAACAAAAACATGCTTTTACAGTCTTTCTACACTGTCTTTACTACTACTTCCTTGTTTATTGACTCCCTGGAGACTAATAGTTGAACACAAACATAAACTAGGAAAGCCTAGTCTTCTTCAGTTGTCACCTGTATTTAAAACTACTTAAAAGTTACTTTGTATACACCTGCACTCTTATAATTTAAACGTGAAGATGTACTATGAGACCTCGACTTGTTAGGAACTGTTCAGTTATTTAATACTGTTATAAATATATAAATACTTTTCTGTCTCTTGGTTTTTACTTTTTTTTTTCATATTTTTACCTTTCTGATTTTATTTCAACAATTTCTATTCCCTTTAATATCCCTTCTAAAGACGGTATGTTCACCAGCTTACTTTGTTGCAAAAGCTATTTCACTGGCACACCCTCCTGTTGTTATCTAATTTTTTTAGTTATTAAAAAAAAAAAAAAAAAAGAAACATCAGATCATGGAATCATAGAATGACAGGATGGTTCAGGTTGGAAGGGACCTTAAAGATCATCTAGTTCCAATCCTCCTGCCATGGGCAGGGACACCTTGCACTAGACCAGGTTGCTCAAAGCCCCATCTAATCCGGCCTTGAAACTTCCAGAGATGGAGCATCCACAGCTTCTCTGGGAAACTTGTGCCTGTGCCTCGCCATCCCCACAGTATGGAATTTCTTCCTAATATCTAATCTAAACCTGCCCACCTTCATTTCAAGGTGATTTTCCTATCACTCCATACCCTTGAAAAAGTCCCTCTCCAGCTCTCTAGTAGCCCCTTTAGGTACAGGCAAGTGCTATAAAGTCACCCCAGAGCCTTCTCCAGGATGAACAGCCCCAACCCTCTCAGCCTGTCTTCACAGCAGAGGCACTCCAGCCCTCTGAGCATCTTTGTGGCCTCCTCTGGACTCACTGCAACAGGTCTGTGTCTCTCTGATGTTGGGCACCCCGGAGCTGGATGCAATATTCCAGGTGGGCTCTCACCGAAGCAGAGGGGCAGAACCCCCTCCCTCACTGCTGCCCGCAGTGCTGGTGATGCAGCCCAGGATGTGGTTGGGAATCAGCTACAAGCATCTCGTTGTTTACTCCACCTGAAAGCCTCAATGGTTCTCTAAAGCCTCTCCTGTTCTTTCATGTTCAGGAACACATTATTCTCCTCCATAAGTTTATTATGGAGAATGCAGGATACTTATGCAAAACATGAGACTAAATTAGAAAGTACATGTGATCTTAGTTTTTTTAAAACAAGTTTTTTGTTGCGCAACACAAAGGTTGCATAAAAAAAGACTATGTTAATTGGGCCCTAGGAACACATCTTTATTAAGAACATTTACTGTCAATGATTCAATCTTTTCATGAAAGAATTTATACCATGATCTGCATTTGTGTAAAACCCTTTGCTCTGAGTCATTCAGCTGATGGCTACTTTCCAAAATGCTGAAATTACTCACCACAAATCTACTGCAGTGACAGAAATGTAAGTTTTGAATAATGGATTTAAGAAGCCTATATTACATTTGGGCTCATAAGCTCTATTACCATAAAAGAGACATTAAATATATGTGTGCAGTACAGCAAGCTCCCAAAACTCATCAATAGGGTGACAAATGACATGAGAAATTTAAGGTCTTGAGTTTCAGAAGTCAGTTGGGACCCAGTTCAGAAAACGTTAGTCGTATGATCACAGAAATCTAATATTTAATACCAGAATTATTATTACATTCAAAGGGGATGTTATTTGAAAACCTTCATCTACTTTTGAGAGCACTGAACAAACCTGGTGACAAATTTGAGGTTTTCTTGACGAGCAAAAGTAACAGAGGATGCAGTACCTTCTATCCATTTTCTACCCTTCTTCTGCCTCCTTATTCTGGTATTCCAACCTTCTACCACATTCTGCATATTAAATACAGGCCAAAGGAAAACAAAGGAGGATAAGCCTTAATAAAACCCAACAGGTATCCTCACCTTTCTGGGCTCCAAACAGGGATTATATATTGTTTTCTGAGTATAAGAAGGGGAGAAGGAACTGGGAGAAATTTTGAGAGACCAGCAGCAAAATGTTGAGGGTTTCATGTGCAAAGCAGCCCTGGAGGAGTGTAACAGGGTTACTGTTAATGTTCTTATTGCTTTTGGTGTTCAGAATGCAGCTGGGCATTAGTAGGCAGCACTCTTGAGTTTACTTAATTCTGTCAGTAATTCACAGCAAAGCACAGAGAAATGTTCATCATGAGAATTAGTGGCCTCACCACAATGATGAATCAGCCTCTCAAATATTTTAATATGTAGTGACATTGAGGTGGGGGAGGCTGGGGGGAAGCACAGAGGGTGGAAAACAAGTAATTTTTTTTCCCAAGTGTGCAGAAAGCTATAGAACCTATTTGCAAAATATTCATCTTTTTAATAAGCCTTAAATAAGTAGCCATGGACCTCACCTGCAAATCATATGGTGACAATCATGAAGAGAATCATGGCTCTGGCTGCCAACTTAACAGAGCTTTGTTTCATTAACATAATGGTAAATGCATGTTTCTGGCAATATAAGTGGTGAAATATATTCTCAACCAGAACAGTACTGCCAATCTGACCAGTATAATTAGTATTATGTCTTATTTTTATTGTGCTTTTTGTATTTGGGCAGTAAGAAAAGTAGAAACTTTTTCTAATGCCAGACTCCCCATTCTAGAATGAGATCTAATTATCCTAGATGTATTGGGAGGAGTAGACCCTTCTGCCTATATTGGGTTTTTTTGGACACTTTGGTGAAATTTTCATTGAAACAGTCTTTTTCAATCCACATATGTCAATAACAAGAAAACATCTGGAATGCCATTGGTCTTAGTCAAAGATTTTGATAAAATCAGGAAAAAAATCCTAAGAATGTTGTAAAAAAAGGGGGTTGGCAGTTTTTTATTTAAAAAAGTAATTTCTATAATTTCAAGTCATGAATAGTCTCTCACTGTACACTGAAGAACCTGTCTACACTGCAGAAATAAGACAAATATCAACTCATTACTCTTTTCTGGCCTTTGGAGGACTTATGCATTTGAGAAGTTTTTTAATATAGGCTTACAAGCACTGTCATAAATTATTCAGAGTTTGATTTTATATTGGATTTGTTCCACAATGCAGTGATCAATCTGGGCTACTTTCAGAAATGAGAATGGCAGTTCCTGTGAAATACAGAAGTTAATAAATCTTGGTTTATTGTCTACAGTGTGTCACTGTGGGTCAGACTGTGGGTCAGATATTTGGTTTATTAGCGCAGACTCCGATCACTGTGTTTTGCCACATAGTCAAGAATGAGTTTCTCAGTTCACTTCTAGTTTTTCATTTAATGAGATACAGAAGAGATCTTTCATGTGTATTGGCGGTTCTATAACTCCACTGGCTTGCAGATTTTGCACAGGATTTCATCATTAGCTGATAATTACCATTAACACTTTCTGCCATATTGCTCTCCTGTTCTCACTACAGTCATAGAAAGGCACTTCATTTGACACCTACTTCACTTCCACAACTATTTTAATATCAAAAACTTTGCCAATTTTCACTGGATTAGGAATAGTCTATTTTGCTCAGGAAATAGCTTGCCTACAGAGCAGTATGGTCAAAGAAAATAAAGTACTGTGCCTTCCAGCTAAGAATAGATGACATCTCATGTATCTGAAGGAAATGTGTCAGTAATACATTACTGCTAAAATAAGAAAAACTTTCTTTCATGAGGCAACACATAGGCAAAAATATTCCTTATCAATTTTGATGGGATGTGACAATATACATCAACATTTCTCTTCTTAAATACTTGTAGATTTTACTATATGTTTTCCAATATTGTCATAATCTTAATATTTTTTAGTAGATTATTATCAATCTTCCTATTTTCCCTCTATCCTCGTACTGCTCTTCTTACTATTGGTGACCTGGGCTTGCCCTCTCTCATGATTTCCTCATTGATTCTTCCAAAACTTGCTTTACTTAACATTGATTATAATATTCTCAAAATATACTTTCAGCAGTAGACTAAACTAGACTAGACTAGAATAGACTAGAATAGAATATTTCAGTTAGTAGGAACAAACAAAAATCTCATCCATCTAGATGATATGAAGAAAGTTGCCAGTTAACCTTCTAAAATCTCAAAATATGGAGATTAAATCACAGTCAATATCCACATTAACAACTGCAAGCAAAAACTTCTTTTTTCCTTCACTGTAAATTAAACTTTTAATGGAAATAGAGCAACATAAGAGAACCACATTCTTTTCAGATTCAGGAACTAATGCAGCCCATCTTAATGAGGAAGCTGCATGTTTGGATGGGTAAGACATGGAAGTGGCTGGATTTAGCAGCAAGTATAGATTCCTTCATCCCTTCAAGTAACCTGTACCTGATAATGGTGCCAAAATCCTGAACAGAAAAACAAATGTAATATAATCGAAACAACAGAATGAAAGCATGAAGAAAGCAATCAAAAATCTTCTTAAAAATAATAAATGGATATGATGAAAATTCTTCTGGGAATGTAGTTAAGGTATTTCTGTGCCTGTACCAGCATAACCCTCATGCACACTTTTTTGTGAAGATCTTGGAAGCCGTGTAGCATTTATTGATTTTGAACCTCTGTAAGGTAAAGGGATTTTGTACAGCTTTGTTCACTGAAGTGCATTGCAACTAATTTAAATAGGATATAAATATATCCCAGAGATTTCTATGGCAGCTAGATAAAACCAAATGAAACTTTAAACCAGTCCAGTTCTACTGGGGAGATGAGGCTCATTTTACCCATGTTGAACCATGTATAAATTAGATCAGCAGTATATGATCTCTCTGTGGTACAGAAGCACTTCAGAGAAATATTCATCGACACAAGCAGCAACAAAATTGTGTTTATGAACTGCCTTCCATCCAGCATTCACACATAATCATTTTGCACACAAATCATCTCCATGACTTGTGCAACTTCACAGCATATAAAGCTATGAATCTTATCTTTTACTCAAAGTCTGTAAGCATTCCAGGCTGCCCAGAAAAGGTATGGGATTCCCAAGATTTTCATATGAGTTTTGCATTTTTTGGGGTTTTTTTTTGTTTTTTGAAGTAGAAAATTACTGACAAAACTTCCAGCCACTCACGCTTGGTTACAGACACCTACCTTACCCTCAAATCCTATTTACCTTGAACTATAAGAAACATGTTGACCAAGCTGGGGATATGTCTGTGGTACATTTCTCTTTTAGACGTATTTGTAATGGTAAATATTGTAATTGGTTTTTATACAGCCATGCAAACATACTGAAAAGCTTCCATCTGATTTTAACTGTTCTTGCAGATGGTGCATCAGGATGGANTAAAGTTTAGAGATACAGATGTGGGCCAGTCCTCTGCTGTCTTATTCCAAAAGAAGTCAAACCCTCTCAGAACAAAAGAACCTCTCAGAAGAGGGCTGCTGTACTCCTATCAGATGCTCTGGCCTTTTTCTCAAGTCCTGGTATGTAAGATAATCTTTTCATTAATGCTCCAATTTTCCAGAAAGCTTCCTTTTACTCCTGAGCAAACAGGACTCTGGTCTTCT
>WAAG01074742.1:0-19980 GCA_013390105.1 Tichodroma muraria
GGACAGGGAGCAGCTCCCAGGGCTGAGAGGTGACACCAGAGCACAGGGGCAGTGACCAAACCAAGTCCCCTGCCCATCCCAAGCCTCAGTCCAGCTCCTGTTGAGCCCAACGCTGCCTCCCCACGGGGCAGGGCTTGGCTCACACGCCAGCTGCCGCTTCTGGGAGCTTCTTCTACTTCAAGGGCCTAAAATAACCAAGAGGTGGAACTTCTGCCCCTCAGGGTGGGCTGGGGCCTGACACAAAGGGCATTTTCGGGTAAGTCTGCTGGGATAGAGCTACAGAATGCCCAAGGATGACTCCTGGAAACATGGAAGGCCAGGCTGCATGTGGCTCGGGGCAACCTGAGGTGAAGATGCCCCTACTCACGGCAGGGGTCTGGATTAGATGGGATTTAAAGGTCCTTTCCAACCCAAATCATTCCATGCCTTTAATCCCCAGGACACTGGTCCACCGGTGGCTCACATCCCATATTCCAGTCCCCCAGGGAACTAAACCAGCCGCCCACAAGCCTGGATATCCTTAAAGCTGTAAACAAAATCAAGCCCCAGCAAGGTCAGAGCAAGCAAACAGTGAGAGACGTGGGGAGCTGGATCATTCACACTGCAAATGTCATTACAAACTAATAGCAAGAAATCCTTCCTTCCCTCTCCTGCATCTCTTATCCTTCATGCTCAAGTAGTCACCAGCAGTGCCTCAAACATTCTAGCCACGCAATATTAGCACAGATATTTTATTTTTTTTTAATAATAATTACTGCTACTTTTGGCTCCAGAACCGCCTGAAGCCGAGGAGATGTTCACACTCTCTTTATTATGTTTTCTTTCTTCTGCTGCACCAAAAGCTTGCAGGAATAAGCAGCTCCCCTGGCAATAAGCACATTAAGGCACAAATTCAGCTGATGGAATGGTGCTTCTGAGAGAACTCGCAGCCCAGCCCTGCCAGAGTGCTTTGCACACTTCGTCTTCCTCCCAGCTCAGCAGCACCTCCGAGTTTTCGCTGTCTGAGGCCTTCCAAAGTGCTTTTAATGAAATAGGCTGTCAATCCCACAACTCCATCAATGACAATTCACGGCATGAATGGCTCTTGCTGCTGCTGTGACAAATCCAGAGGTCTCTAAGCCTGGACACATGGTAAAAATCCAAGTGCTCTGAAGCAGAAGGTGAGCACGGGAAGCAGGTGCCAGATTTCCAGCAGGCAGTGACATCCTGGGATGGGGCTGGGGGCTGTCACCTGCTCTTCTGTCTGGCCTGGCTCCAGTAACAGTTCCCAGAGCTTTGCACTATTGCAAACCCCTCCTTTCACACTTCCTGGCCACTGGTGACTCCACCTGCGGGCACAGGGCTCTGAACAGACACTAGATTCACCAGGCACAACTACAGGAAAATGCTGAATCTGGGAAATACAGCACCGGCCACACGCAGCAGTGCCATGGAAAACAAGGATCTGTAGCACCTTGCACATCCCAGGCTGAACCTGCCAGCAGCTCCTTCAGCCCAGCATTCCCTCAATCCTCACCTCCCTTCTCCAGTGCCATCACCCGTGGTAGGTCAGGTCTACACTGAAAACCTGGCCCAGATCTCAGTACCCCCTCTGCTCCGAGCTTGGGGCAGGCTGGATTCTGTCTGGAAGAGGATGGGGAAAGCCAAGCCAGCCGCCAAATCCCAACCCCCAAATCCCTTCGGTGGGGGCTCTTCCACAGCTGGAAGCAAAGGAATCCCAGTGTCCACAGGAAAATGGGGACAAAGCCACAGGCCGGGAACGCTGCCTTTGGAGCTGAACCACACTGCCCAAAGCCCCTGGAGGTCAGACAGAGCCCAACCAGCCTGTTCCACACCTCATCCCAGCAGGATGATCCCACAGATCCCTGGATGGATCAGTTCCACCATCACACACCTCACCGTGGTGGTTTCCATTTCAAGCCTTTGGATAACAAATCCTTCTGCCTCGGGATAATCAACTCCTTAAACTTGGTGACCAACCCATCCTTCCAGGCATGCAGATGTGCTGGAGGAAGAGGCAGCCAGACAGGGATATTTCCATCGCCTGAAGAATGCCAGATGCCTCCAGCAGCCTTGAATTTAACCTCGGGAAAGCTGGAAATATCCCTTTGACTCCAGAGGTGCTGCAGCCGTGCTGAGCTGCGGCAGTGGATTCGCTGGCTGGCTCACATCTGCTGCAGGGCTGGAGCTGCTCTGCTGTGTTTCCCCAAACCCTGCCTGCTTGAAAGCTTTGGCACATTCATTCCAGGACATTCAGATCGATTAGAAATAGGAGAGAGTGGGATGAAAACAATAACCAACTAATTCTCCCCTCAGAATGTAAAACCACCCACAGATCAAAGAGGCCTCGGTGCCTGTCAGTTCTGGTTGACTGGGCTGGATTAACCAGGGATGTGTTGCATTTATTTACATTTTTGTGAACAGAATAACCCCACTTTTAGCAGTTAATTAGGTATCTGTAGCTGCCCATAAGTCTACACATACAAATTAAAAGGAGAAAACTGGAGGCAGGCTGTTCCCGTCGTGGGACACGTTTTCACCCCTCCACAGTGCTCAGTAATCCAGGCCACAGCGACTCAGCTCATCCATGCCCTGCAGCCTGTGTGCAGAAAATGTCACACCAAATAACCCCTGTCCAACACCAGCCAGGGCAGGCTCTGCTCACTGCCAGCAGCCTTGGAAGGGGGGGAATTGCTTCCACCACCAGCTGGCACAGCAAGGCGCCCCTGGATACGGAGGTGTCTGGGCAGCCTTGAGCATTTCAGAGTGGAAGCAGCCAGTAATTTTCTTGTTTTCTGCTCTTACAGATGGGAAATCAGGAGTGAAGGCTACTGCAAAGTGCATTCCAAGCCTTGTGCACTTCAAGCAGTGACCAATGTCCCTGCTGGCGTGTCACCGAGGAGGGGGGCCAGGAGAAGGGTGAACACTCCCTCTCCATCCCAGCTCCATCGCTGAGAGCTTCAAATATTTCCTGCAGCTGTCACGGATTGTTCCCAGGTTAACAGAGGGGCCTCACCCCCTGTCCTGGGGTCAAAGTGTGATCCTCTGCTGGAGAGAGTCCAGGGAAGGCACCAGGGGCATCAGAGGGATGGAGCAGCTCTGGGATTGCTCAGCCTGGAGAAGCTTTGGGGTGACCTCATTGTGGCCTTGCAGAGCCTGGAAAGGCCTGACAGGAAAGATGGAGAGAGACTCTGTCCAAGGGCCTGGAGTGCCAGGACAAGGGGAAATGGCTTCCCACTGGCAGAGGGCAGGGCTAGATGGGATATTGGGCAGGAATTGTTCCCTGGGAGGGTGGGGAGACCCTGGCCCAGGGTGCCCAGAGCAGCTGGGGCTGCCTCTGGATCCCTGGCAGTGCCCAAGGCCAGGCTGGACGGGGCTTGGAGCAGCCTGGGACAGTGGAAGGTGTCCCTGTCCATGGCAGGGGTGGGACTGGATGAGCTTTAAGGTCCTTTCCAACCCAAAGCAGTCTGGGATTCTCTGAAGAAGCCAAAGAGCTGCCTGACTGTGGAGCAGCACCAAGGAATGGAAGGACACAAGCTCAGATTTTGGAAGAGCCACTCCTCCCACCTGGGCAAAGGTGCACACACCAGGATGAGCAGGAGCACACCCGGGGCTGGCACCTCTTCCCAGGGCTCTGCCAGTGGCCAGGACCACGCGAGGATGAGACAGAGGCAGGGGACACTCAGCTCCAGGTTTCTGAGCACTTCATGTCCTCACAGAGCGAGGACTGAAGGAATGCTGTGCACAGAAACAACTCCCCACGGCTGCCCAGAGCTGCTGCTGCTGCTCTGTCAAGGTGACACCGGGTGGCAGGGGGTGGGGGACACCAGCCAGCAGAGCCTACTTTTCTCTTCTCCTTAAAATAAAAATAATAGGCCCCTCTCCCTTGTGGCCCACATGAATATTTCATCAGCAAACTGCCTCATTCTGCATTAGATTTTTCTCTCTCTCTGGCTGAGATGGGAAGCTCACAGACCCTTCCACAGCATTTCCAGGAGCCGAGGACATTCTGGGCACAGACAAAGTGATATCAGGATAAAAGGATGGAAATAGTCAAGGCTCCAAGCAATTCTGTGTCTTTGGGAAGGCAGTGCTGACTCCTAGGACAGTACTTTGACATTCCAGGGGCGGCAAGGAGGAAACACCAGTCCTGCTTGTACAGGATGAGGTTCCCTGTCCATCTGTCCCTTCAGCTGTGCATCACTCCACGGGCACCTGAGCACTGTGACTCTGCAGTGACACCTCTGCAGGCCTGGCTGGCCATGGGAGGTGTGAGGGAGAGGAGACATCAAATCCCTGAGATCAAATATTGCAGCTCGAGCACCCTGTGCTGGCTTCCCTTACACCAAGGGCTGCTTAAAGGAGGGCAGCTCACAGCAAGAGAGCAGGGCTGGAAATTCGATGTGCTGATGGTTTGCTTCTGTCAGAGGACCAGGATCCAGGCCCAGAACTGGCCACACTCCCCTGGTGTCACTACAAAAGCCATTCCCCTCCCTGCTCCTTTTTCCCTCACCAGGGTTTTCACTCAGGCCCCTCCTGGCTCAGGCTGCCTCCCCCCAAATGGAAAAGGAAAATAATCTGGTTTATTTCAGAGCATTTGTAGAAGAGAAGAATTGGGGGATTGTTTTTTTACTAAAAACTGCCAAGAGACCCAAGAAAGCCTCACAGGAACAGCTGAAGGAAGATCTGAACTGCAGGAGGAAGGGCAGGAACACACTCTGAGATCCAGCCCTCCACATGCACAGGTGACACACATTAGAAGAGACCTTAAAATTTATCCCATCCCACCCCTGCCAAGTGCAGGGACACCTCCCACTGTCCCAGGCTGCTCCAAGCCCCGTCCAGCCTGGCCTTGGGCACTGCCAGGGATCCAGAGGCAGCCACAGCTGCTCTGGGCACCCTGGGCCAGGGCCTGCCCACCCTCCCAGGGAACAATTCCTGCCCAATATCCCATCCAGCCCAGCCCTCTGGCAGTGGAAGCCATTCCCTAGGTCCTGTCCCTCCATCCCTTGTCCCCAGTCCCTCTCCAGCTCTCCTGGAGCCCCTTTAGGCCCTGGAAGGGGCTCTGAGCTCTCCCAGAGCTTTCCTGTCTCCAGGCTGGACACGGATGTCCCTGAGTGTCCATCAAAACAACCTCCTGTTGGGAAAAGCCTTAAAACCCACTCCTGGTTTGGTGGCTGCTCCTGGCAGGACCTTCCCTGCCAGACCAGAGTGGACAATTCCTCTCCTGCAGCCCAGCTTCTCCCTGTGTCCAAGAGGAACAAAGCCACCCCGTCCCATCCAACAGGACTCCTCGAGGGGGCAGACAGGGGAAAGCTACAGCCCAAGGGAGAAAACCAGGATGCTAAAGGAGAGCCAGGCCAGTCCAATGGAGAATCACACAGGTGACAAGCCCAGGGGGAACAACGAGGGCGGGGACCTGCATGGGAGGAGGCCCCCAGGGCTGTGCCTGATCCCCCTTTGCTCACCTTCTTCTCGTCCCCCTCCTGCAGGAGCTGGAGGTGGCTCCTCTTCTCGCTGTCCCTGCGCAGGGAGCTGTTCTGGTGGTGGGGCAGCCCCGTGGGGGGGGACACGCTGCGGCCCTGCGGGTCCACCCAGGTGTAGATGTGGTTGGTGACATAACCGCCCGGGATGCGCCCCACCGAGTGCACAGACAGGTTCAGCTTCTTGCAGCCCTTCAGCACCTGGAAGACAAGCCAAGGATGAGGGGTTAACGCCCACAGGGCCAGCTGGGCTTCAGGCAGACACAGCTTTGCACTTCTGGAGGCTCAAAGATCTCCAGCTCCCCTGCAGACACCAACCGAATGATGGAGCTGCATAAAAAGCTGGTGGGAAAAGCTGGGATTTTTCTGTTCTCTCCTGGCTGCAAGAGAGTTAAGGCAAAGCTGCTGCTGCTGCTGCTGCTGAGAAAACCTTTCCCATCAGCCAGGGAAAGAGCAGAGCAAGCAAAGTGGGGAGGTGAGGTGGGCAGAGCCATGCCCAGGATGGGCTGAGCCCAGGACTGAGCAGCTTCTGCAGCTCTGGAGAGGAGGCAGAGCAGGACAGGGAGCAGTGCTGCTGGAGAGCAGCGCTGATCCTTGTCCAAAGTCCTCTCCAGCTCTCACGGAGCCCCTTCAGGTACTGGAAAGTGCTCCAAGATCTCCCTGGAGCCTCCTGCCCCCCAGGCTGAACACAGATGTCAGCCTCTCAATGACCGTGCTGGCAGCAGCAAAACCAGTGTGGGAAAAGCCTTCAGCACTGGGACTCAGCCCCAGCACTGTCCCCACAACTCCAACCTCTGCCATTGGAAAAGCTCCTGATGCCTTCAGGGAACATTGACAGCACTCCCAGAAATTCAGCCATTGAGTTACCAGCTGCCTTTCCCAGAACAAGCAGTCAATTAATGAGTGGAATAATTACTCAATACATGCACACACTTACACCAGCACACACAGAGATGACCTTGGGGGCCAGAGGAGGTGATTTGCAATCGCTCCTCTGCCCCTCCAGCTTCCACTGTGAGAAGCTGACACGGGAAACTTCAATTACTATAGAGGAGCTCTCCCTGGGGACAGCAGTATGTCCTGATTCCTCCAGAGGCCTCGGAAGCATCAGCACTGCAGATCTGCTCCCAGAAAGGAGGTATTTGGGGTTTGTTCCCATGTATACATCATTTTAATGAGCTGCTCCTGCAAGGTCTCCTGTCCCCGCTGAGCAGAGAAGCTGCTGAGCAAAGCTTGTGGCTGGGAAGAACTAAAACCAGCAGCTCCTCAGTAAAGGGTAAAGCTGTCAGTAATAGTGGGCTGGCTGGATCCCAGCCCTGACCTGGCAGCACTCCTGTCCCTCCCTGCCAGAGCCACAGAGAACGCAGCTCAAACCCCGGCTCAGCATCTCCATCACACAGAGCAACTTGGCTGCACACTTGTCACATGCTCCCAAGGTCACCATGTGCCTGGAGGGCTGGCACAAGCACTGCAAGACCAACAGCCCCATCGGGACACCCGCAGAGCACTTCACCCCCCGGGGCTGCTCACCGGCTCCAGCCGCCGTTCCTGCAGCTTCCCAGACCCTCAAAGACAGCCCTGCTGGGATCTCCTCCCTCCCTGCAGGCACTCGCAGCCCAGCTGCGCTGCCAGAGGTGCTCACCGCGCTCCATCCTGCCCATCTGGGATGATGGAGCAGGTTCTGAGCCCTCTGCCTGCTCCAGGGGGCCACTCTCCCGTGGGCACAGTGGCCGTGCCAGGCGTCAGGGCACAGAGCAGCTTCCTGAGCCAGAGCTGCCACACAGGCTCTGGACGGGCTGAACTCCATGGAAATCAATGAGCTGGGGGTGGCAGGGACCCTTCTCACCTACCCCAGAGCCCCAGGACAAGGGATCCCTGTTAGATGGGGTACGGGACCCCCTGAAGAGTTCTTTGTTCATCCAAACTGGAGCCATCTCTATAAAACCCCTTTTGAGTCTGTGTAACATCATTGTACCCCTGCACCTGTGCCCAGTTCTGGGCACCTCAGAGGAAGAACTGGAGAGTGTCCAGGAAAGGGAATGGAGCTGGGAAGGGGCTGGAGGCCCAGGAGAGGCTGAGGGAGCTGGGAAGGGGCTCAGCCTGGAGCAGAGGAGGCTCAGGGGGCCCTTCTGGCTCTGCACAGCTCCTGCCAGGAGGGGACAGCCGGGGGGTCGGGCTCTGCTCCAGGAACAGGGACAGGAGGAGAGGGAACGGCCTCAGGCTGGGCCAGGGGAGGCTCAGGGTGGACAGCAGCAGGAATTTCCTCATGGAAAGGGTGGGCAGACCTTGGTAGGGGCTGCCCAGGGATGTTTGGAGTGCCCATCCCTGGAGGTGTTTAGGGAAAGACTGCACAAGGCACAGGGATCCCCTTCCCTCCCTTCCTCAGAGAATCCACCCTGGCAGGGAGAAGGAGCAAAGGAAGCCCTCTGGGGTTTGTACCACACAGGGGAGACTCGAGGCTCAAGAGCAGGGACCAGGCACAGGCAGGGGTTGAACGCTGGCACCGTGGAGTGTCACAGCTGCCCCAGGGACAGGGCAGAGGTGGCTGATGAAGCCTGGCAGAGCCATTTAGCCTCAGCCAAATGTCATCCCCTGGCAGGGCAGGCAGAGCAGCAGAGCTGCTCTCTGGAGCACAGGGAAATCAGCAGGGATGAGAGGTCAGAGATTTACACAGGGATTTTTATGTCCCCCTGCAGCTGCCTTGACAGGGCCACCAGGAGTGGAGACCTCGGGCTCAGGGAGATGTTTTATGCATGAAGGTGACAGCAGAGAGCCCGAGGGGAGGGGAGCAGCTGTACAGCTGGAGGCAGCAGGACAGCCAGGGTTCCCTGGCAGCCTCCATCCAAGAGGGGACACGGGAGTGAACAGAAGCTGGGAGTGCCCAGCAGGACATTGCTGGTGACAGTGCCTCCCAGAGAGGCAGCGCTGCAGCAGGCTGGTGACACTCTGGGGGGTCCTGTATACATTTACTGAGTGCTCTGGTACTCAGTGAGAAGCAGTTTCCTGTCCAGCACAGAGTTTCCTTCCCAAAAAACCCTCCCTGCTCATGCCCAGGGCAGGGCTGGAAGAGGAGCCCATCAGAGAGTCTCCCTCACTTAGAAGCCCTCCAGGACACACCTTTTGGACCAGGTCACCTGCTGACCTGCACCTTTTGGAGACCCTTTGGGTGATCACAGGTGGGGGAGAACAGTGACACCCACCAAAGATTTTTAAGGGACTTTTAGAAGGACTATGTAGCAATAGGACAAGGGGGAATGGCTCCATGCTGAGGGATGGTAGAATTAGATTGGATATTGGGAAGAAACTCTTCCCTATGAGGGTTGCAAACCCTTTCCCCAACCTGGTGACCACTGAAGTCAGTTCTGCTCACACACCTGAGCTTCCAGGAAGTTTTGTGCCATCAGGCACCAGCTCTTTAAACTGCAGCTGCCACAGCTGTGAGAGGAGACGAGAGGGAAGCAGTTTTCCCTCACTTTCCCTGGGATAACAGCACAGAATGTGATCCACACTGAAGCTCAGCAGGCATGGGGACAGGATCTGGCACACATCTACAAGACCTTTGTGCAGCCACACTCTGCACCAGACTTTAACAAAGCACTGGGCACCAGGAGCTGCAGAGTGACGAGGCACCAGGTGAGCCAAGTGGGAGAAGCTTCCACCTGCACCCAAACCAGGACAGAATCCGCCAGCAGCTGCTGTGCTGAGCTCCAGGAGAGCAGAGTTCCCATCCCTCTCCCTGCATAGGGAGAAATGCTGCACTTCCCCTCTATTTTGGATTTTTTTCCCCCTAGGTTTTACTAACGCCAGACCTCAGCCCTGTCTGCAGGGAGGGCTCAGAGCAGGGCCCAGGGTCTGCTCCCTGGGGCCCAGCAATGGGATGAGAGGAATGGGCAGGAACTGATGCCCAGGAAGTTCCACCTGGACATGAAGAAGAAGAACTTCCCTGTGCAATGCCTGAGCCCTGGGAGGGCAGCCCAAGGAAGGTTTCACTGCTGTGTCCTCCTCCCATGGAAGCCTTTATCCCTGCGCCCAGCTGCTGCATTGAGCACTTTCCTGTCCCCATTCCCAGCGAGATGCCACAGTCCCACCAGGCTGGCACCAGCCCTCCAATGTCCATTTTGCTGCCAGCCCTGCTTATAAAGCCACCACAGCAAGAGAGAGGGCCAGAACCTGCCCACACAGACAATACAGATCATCCTGGCTCCCTGGGACAAAAGGAGAAGCTTTTCAGCAGAGTTCTAATCACAGAATTCCAGAATCACTGAGCTTGGAAAAGACCTCCCAGCCCATTGAGTCCAGCCTGTGCCTGGTCCCCACCTTGTCCCCAGCCCAGAGCACTCAGGACACTTCCAGGGATGGGCACTCCAAACCTCCCTGGGCAGCCCCTGCCGAGGTCTGCCCACCCTTTCCATGAGGAAATTCCTGCTGCTGTCCACCCTGAGCCTGCCCTGGCCCAGCCTGAGGCCGTTCCCTCTCCTCCTGTCCCTGTTCCTGGGAGCAGAGCCCGAGCCCCCGGCTGTCCCCTCCTGGCAGGAGCTGTGCAGAGCCAGAAGGGCCCCCTGAGCCTCCTCTGCTCCAGGCTGAGCCCCTTCCCAGCTCCCTCAGCCTCTCCTGGGGTCCCAGCCCCTTCCCAGCTCCCTCAGCCTCTCCTGGGGCTCCAGCCCCTTCCCAGCTCCCTCAGCCTCTCCTGGGGCTCCAGCCCCTTCCCAGCTCCCTCAGCCTCTCCTGGGGCTCCAGCCCCTTCCCAGCTCCCTCAGCCTCTCCTGGGGCTCCAGCCCCTTCCCAGCTCCCTCAGCCTCTCCTGGGGCTCCAGCCCCTTCCCAGCTCCATTCCCTTCCCTGGAAATGCTCCAGCCCCTCAGGGTCCTTCCCAAACTGACAGGCCTCGAACTGGACACAGGATTTGAGGTGGCCCCAGCAGTGCCCAGCACAGGGGGACATCACAAAGGACAGGCTCTGCCTGGGAATTCTAGGAGGGAAAAGTTTTTCCCCCAGACACACCAATTGTCCTGTGTGCACTGACTGCAGAGATACCCCCCAAAGCCAGAGCAGAACTTAGCCTGCGAGTTTTTTGGGAAATCAGGTCATCTGATGGGCACCCTGAACCTCACCCAGCCACTCCTAAATAACAAATTCCACCTCCTCAGTGCCCTGTGCAGAATCAGAGTGCAGGCTGCAGCTCCATCTCCCTTCTCAAGCCATTCCAGGGATTTGCTGCCTGTTGTTCAGTGCTGCTGGGTTTTGCTCCAGCCTCAGATAAGATTTGGCTTTGCCCCATCTCTGATGTGTTTGAGGACCGTGGGGTGGGAGTTTTAGGGCTGGCACCACGGTGTGCAAGCTCACCGGCCAGCAGCCCAGCTTAAAGAATTCATTTATGTGAAGCTGGGAATTAGTGCCAAAACAGAGAAACAGTCACCAACTGCCCAGAAACGTCATCAGAAGCAGCAAGTGCCAGAGAG
Organism: Tichodroma muraria; assembly: GCA_013390105.1. NCBI lineage: Eukaryota > Metazoa > Chordata > Aves > Passeriformes > Sittidae > Tichodroma > Tichodroma muraria. Next base: position 10,942 of record WAAG01074742.1, read on the forward strand.
AGGGGCAGATTGATTCCATGAGGCCACTGATACCCTATTTAATTATCTGCCAAGCCCTCGGAGAGGGAAGGAGATTAAACTGATCAAAAAAGGAAATACACATCTCATGTGCCACAATTACCTTTAAAAAACACCCATAAAACCCAAACAGCTCCCAGGACATCACGTCCTTTCCTAGGATCCAGAGTGGCAGCTGCCACTCTTCTGAAACCCTGTAGGTCTCACATCACTGAGGGCTTTCCTCTCCCATCTTCACCAATTTCCCCTCTCACATTCCCCACTTCCCATCGGCCCTGAGAGGCGTAAAAACATCTCCAAAAATCCCCCCAGAAGCATAGATGCCAGAAATCAGTGGCAATTAAGCACCAGGATCCTCCTGGCAGCCTGTCTGAACCTGCCTGTGGCAGGGACACAGCCTCTCACTTCACCTTCCCCCTAATGACAGGGGCCATGGGCTCCTGGGGAGGCCCGAGTGGGAAGATCCCAGCTGGACACCAGCACCATTAACCAGGAGCCAGTCTCAAGCTGCTTTTCCTCCCGGCAGGAACAGCCTCGCTGGAGCTGGCTTGGCTCTGGGGTAATGGGCATGGGATAACGGGCACGGGGTAATGGGTATGGGATAGTGGGCATGTGATAATGGGCACGGGATAGTGGACACGGGGTAATGGGTATGGGATAGTGGGCATGGGATAATGGGCACGGGATAGTGGGCATGGGATAGTGGGTATGGGATAACGGGCATGGGATAGTGGGCTTGGGATAACAGGCATGGGATAACAGGCACGGGATAGAGGGTATGGGATAACAGGCATGGGATAATGGGCATGGGATAGTGGGCATGGGATAGTGGGTATGGGATAACAAGTATGGGATAGTGGGCATGGGATAACGGGTATGGGATAACAAGTATGGGATAGTGGGCATGGGATAGTGGGCATGGGATAACGGGTATGGGATAACAAGTATGGGATAGTGGGCATGGGATAGTGGGCATGGGATAACGGGTATGGGATAACAAGTATGGGATAGTGGGCATGGGGTAACGGGTATGGGATAGTGGGCATGGGATAGTGGGCATGGGATAACAGGCACGGGATAGTGGGCATGGAATAACGGGCACGGGATAGTGGGTATGGGATAGTGGGCACGGGATAACGGGCACTGCTCTGCTGGCGAGCTCCAAAGGTCAGTGCGGAGGTTATCAACCAGGAAAGCACCGGGAATTTGGCAGCACGCCCCCAAAGAGTAAGGCACAGGCTTAGAAATCAAGCTGCAAAGGGAAAGAAACGCTGATACCACAGGAGGGAGGCAGAGGGAGCTTTTGCAGCACGCTCCGGCGCCGTGCAGGGAGCGACTGGCACAAGTCTGTCCAGCCGCTATTTCCTGCTCCATCCCTGGGCGCTCCCGCTGGACTCAGGTGGGTTTGAGCTTGTGGGATCAGACGGACTGAGCAAAACATTCCGGCTGCCAGCGGGAATGAAGCTGCTCCCTGTGGCAGCTGGGCAGGGGAGGCGGCTGCAGGGGCAGGAGCTTTCACAGGGCAGGGGTTGAGCTATTTCAGCTAAAAGGCTCCTCTGCCGGGACAGGACAGCAGGCACAGGCCCTCCCTGCCCCCAGAACGTTTGCTCCAGGGATCAGCTGCGGGCAGGATGGATAAAAGGCTATTGCAGCTCCCACTACACCTGGTTAAGGCCAGGTTTGCCAGGTTTGCCAGGAGAGACTGTCCCCTGCCCCACATTGCAGCTGTAAGAGGTTTTGGACCAAGTGTTGCCCAGAGCAGCTGTGGCTGCCCCTGGATCCCTGGAAGTGTCCAAGGCCAGGCTGGATGGGGCTTGGAGCAGCCTGGGACAGTGGGAGGTGTCCCTGCCCATGGAACTGGATGAGCTTGAACCCAAACCAACCCAAACCGGTCTGGGATTCCATGATTTTAAGTCTATCTCATCCCCACATTGCCCGACAAAGCACTGGGAGCTGGATCTGAGCAGAGGAACCGGGAGCCTGGAATGCTCACTCTGAGCAGGGATGAAGGGAAGTGGAACAAGCAGGAGGTGACACAGAGGCAGCAGGGGAGAGCAGGACACAGGAGGAGGCTGGGGGAAGCCCAGGTGGAGGGACAGCAGCGGTACCACGGCGCAGGGGACGCCCGGGTGACACAGGGGTGACACAACCTCCCTGCAGGAGGACAAACGGGAGTTGCAGGAGGCACAGTCCAGCCTCTCCCCCTGTCCCAAGGCAAAGGACAGCAGCTGGGCTTCCAAGTGGGGACATTTATGCAAATCGATGCAAATCGATAATTATGGTGATTGCACACATTTAGCCCCAAGGCATCAGGAAGCCCATGTCCCTTTCACCGGGAAAGGTCAAGTGAAATCCTACCTCCAGCACCTTCTGCCCAGGCCCTCCAAGGGCTGACACCTCCCCATCCCCACCCCGCAACCTCCCACCCCTCCAAGCTGGTCCCTGCCCAGTGCAGCCCGCAGGCAAGCCCGGCACAATTCTAAAGAGAGCCGAAAACTCCACATAACTGTGGAAACAAGGCAAAACCAAAGCTGTTTGGGCGCTTTCAGGGCAGGGGGGAGGCATAAGGGAAATGCAGATTAAGGCACTGCCTCCTGCTTCCTCGGGTCTTCTCTTTCTGCTCCTCACCAAGCAATGCTGAAAGGAGTGGTGTGGAGTACCGCCAAGGCCACCTTGTCCAAACAGGGTTAATTCCTTGGTGGAAAAACTTTGGAAGAATCAATGTGGGGAACTGAGGAAGACGCTGGATGAAGCACCCAGGACATCCAGGCAGAGCCCCCTCCGGCCTCCCCTGCCAGCATCTCCTGCCCCGAGGGGCTCTGAGGCAATTCCTGAGCCCAGCAAGAGGCAGCTGGCAGGACCAGAGCTCCTCCAGGGCTCTGCATCACCCGTACTCAGCAAGCACTTGGTGACATGGAGAACTCACAGAGCATCCAGTCAAAAGAACCCAAGGTAAATCACACCAGCAGATGCTTTGTCACTTTACTGAAGGCATTTAGAGCTGAATAATTCTCCGTGGCATTGAGGAAAGTGTCAAGAAAATCCATCCTCTTCCCTGAGGACAGGGGAACTGGGTAAAGGATATTTTAATTCACCAGTTCCGACGCTTTTGTTTTCTTCCAAGGACCACTAGAAGCTTTTATCCTCCAGGTTATCTTATAAATTTCTCTGCTGAGGCAGAACTGTTTATTTACAAGGAGCCCACGAAACAACATCGATGCTGCAAGAACTCCAGGATGCCCTGACAATGCTCACCCTGATGAACAAGCCAGTCCTGGTGCCAAGTCCTATCATCCCTGCATTATGAGGAGAGGAGAGATTAAGGCCCTCATTCCAATCTTTTGCATCAGTATAAAGTCGTTTAATTTCATTAGGGCTGATTGTGATTTGCTGGTGCAATGAAGGGAAACAGATGACTAAGGAATTTGCCCACTGAGGGAAATCAGTGGCAGAGCAGCAAATACAACCAACTCCTAACCCAGGTGCAGCAGCCAAACCCGCGTTCCCACAGCCCCTGGCCGGGTGTGCAGCTTCACCCCAGCCCAAGTCGCGCCAGGAATTCATTTGGAGCTCACGGTGACAGGGGAGCAGCACCGCGGCCAGCTCCAGGTGAGTGCTCAAACCTGCTCCACCACAGCTCCAGATGCGCCCCTGGAACCAGGAGCAGCCCTTCCACATCCGTGCTCTGCCGCTGCCATCAGCGCTCCTCGTCAGGGAGCTTTAAAAGTCACTTTAAATGCAGATGCCTCCAAGGTCAAGGATGACCATTTCCTCTCCTCCTCTTTCCCACAGGGAGATCCCGGTGTCTTTACACTTTCCACCCTCTCCCTCCGAGTCCAGCTGACTACAGGAGCTGAAATGGAAGCTGTTTGCAGGACAGAAGGGCAGGCAGGAGCCCCTGGCGTCACACAGCACCTGCCTTTTAAGCTGCAAGTGCTTTTTTTGAGGTTTTGGTTTCTAAGCAGATCCAGAGACAAAGGAAGTGATTACCACTCTAACTATTGGTGTGGATGCAAGCCACATCCTCCTTTTCCATGCTCCAGCTCTCCCAGCTCCCTTGGGAAGGGGAGAAGTTTCAAGCCTCTTTCTTTAGTGCCTTCCAAAAGCACAGAGCCTGCGATAAGCATGCAGCAGCTCAAGGAGCACGGCTGATATCTCCACAGAATCAATGGATTGCCTCCACCCCTCAGTCATCCCAGCCTGGCTCTGGCTGATCATCCACAGCTCCAAGCACTTGGAAGGGTCAAAACCCAACCAAACCAAGCTGCACTCATTCCTCTGAGCCGTGCCCACAGTGCCATGGTGATTAAATGAGCAGTGTCAGGTCATGGTAATCAATTAATTGGGCATCACAAGAAACAATGACATGAAATTTGCTTTATCACAAGCTGGCTGGAAATTTGCTTTAATTCGGAATTTGCTTTATTGTAAGCTGGAAAGAAAAATGGCTCTAAATATGTTTCTGGGGCTCAGGGCTGCACATCTCTGCTGTCGTTTCGCAGAGGTCTTTTAGCAATCCCACACCTGGGGTCCTTTCTTATGAAATACTACGGTCTCTGAAGAGATCACCTTGTTTGCCGGCATGAAAACCCACAGTAATAGGACATAAAAGGAATTTTAATCTCCTTTTAATTATTTTTAAATGCCCACTCGAGACTCCCATCAGAGCAAGGAGATGGAAAGGCTGGAGGGAGTGAAAAGCTCTGCTGGAACAGAGAGATGGTGGTGGTTTGGGATGAGATCCCCCTTTATCCCTGGCTGGGGTGTGATCTGATATCCCCTGATGCAATCCCCTTCCCTCAGGAGGTCAGGGAGGGGATGAGATCCCCCTGGATGAGATCCCCCTCCCCTCCCAGGCAGGGCTGTCCCAGGGACACACAGGACAGGCTGGCAGTGCCACGTCCTGGACCCCTCTGCCTTTTCAGCCACAGCTCTGCCTCATCCCAAGCTTTCCCCAACCCCCTCCAGCCTCTCTCCACAGCTGAAAAACCCAAGGCAAGGCACGTGAACAGAATAAACTCAATTCCAACCCAGTGACTGTGGCAAAGCCGTCGGAGATTTACACCAACACCAAAGAATCAAACTCCCCAAGGCCAGCACATCCAAATTAGTGGAGTTTTGGTGATTTTGGTCAAGCTGATCCAGATTTGCCCAGCTGTCATCAGGAACAGCAGGGCAAATGGTGGGACCAGTGCAGCTCTTTGAGGATGGTGTAGTTCATTAAGCCAAATCCTAAACCAGGAATTTTTCCACTTTTCACTTTCTTTCATCCCCTCCCTCCCTAAATGTCCTTTTATTCAAAAGACATAAAATCTACAGCAAAGCAAGAAAAGTGAGGGGTGGGGGAGAAAGGAGTGTGAATTTAATGCCAGCCCCAGAGCATTGGGGAAACACCTCCCTGGGTAACATTTTGATGGTCTAAAGCCACAAACACCTTGATTTTAAGTCCTCTGGGTAAAATATGACATCACTACAAACTTTCAGCAGGACCGCTAAAATATAGCAGTATATGCTAAAATAGCAGCATATACACCATAAATAGTAAAATAAATAAATAAATATATATATATATATAGTGTATAGGCATAATATAATGTCCTAAATAGCAAGGCTGATAAAAGCCAAGCGAGCTCTAAAAATACGGCAGACAACACAAACTTCTCCACTTACGCCACAATTCAAATGCTGGTGATCTTTTGCTAAAGTGCACTCTTGAATGCTGCAGTGATGGAGCTGTAATTGTAACGGAGTCATTTAATTTGGGTTTGGATGAAACAGCCGAGCACGGAGCAGCCAAGGCACAAAACTCCCGTGCTCGTGTAAAGGTTAAGGAGCTGGTCATTAAGGGAGTTGATTTGGAGTGCTGAGGTAATCTTGTGGTTGAAGTCAGAAGGCCACTTTTTATCTAATTTACGCTGAAACATCTGCAAACAGCACTGCACTGGTCACAGGCCGGCAGTGAGTTCTGAGCTGGGACATCACGCAGGTCACTAAGCCCAGCGTTGTGGCAGAGCTCATCTGCTGCCACGATTCACTTTGGGTGCATCACCGAGCGATGCCTGAAAATCCCAGCAGCAAACAGGAATTGCTGCTACCCCACAGCCAGCGCCTCTCTCCTCCTCAGGAGGAGTGATAACAGCGGCTGGCCTGCTCCCGCACGGAGAGGCAACAGAGCTACCACGACCTGTGAAAGGCACGCAGCGGCTGCCGCGGGAGTGCTCATCCAAGGCTGCTCAAACAAACCCAGACACTGCATTTATCCCCTGCTGTGCCTGAGCAGCTGCCTCGCTGCCACAGCCGGGCACCTCGAGCACCCCGGCGGGCACCGAGCGGATCCGCGGCTCGGGAAGTTTGTCACGCTCAGCCCGGGCAGCGCGAAGTGCCCGGGAGCCTTCCCGAGCCCCGCACTCGCCCCCAGAACGGGCTCCGACAGCTCCTGTCAGCGCAGCACGCCGCGCCTGTGATGGACGGCAGGGCTGCCCTGGGCAGACAGCTCCTTGCTGCAGGACAGCGCGAGGGAAGCGCAGCAGGAGCATCGCTGCGTGCGCGGGGACCGGAGCTGGGCTTTGATCAGACACGGCCGGGGAGCTCGGCACAGCCCCTCCTCTGAAGCAGCAGGCAGTGTCTGAGAGATCAGCCACGCAGCCAAGGGCTCGCGTTTACGAAGTCTGTCTCCTCAGCTTCTCGCTCTGTTTGATCCCGAATACAGCGTGTGCACCACCTCCAGGACCAAACCCAGCTCTGGCTCGTCACAGAATATTCTGAGTTGGAAGGCATCACAAGGATCATCGAGTCCAGCTCTCAAGTGAACAGCCAATAAGGGGAACAAACCTCCAGTCCCGGGGTCATGAGCACCAAGCTCTGACCAGCTGAGCTGATGTTTCCCTCTCCAAGAGCCACCAGTGAGGAGGGCAGGACACAGATCTGCTCTGCCTCAGGACACCAGACCACACACAGCCAGAGGCCTTTGCAGAGCTGTCAGTGCACCCAGCCTGAGCCCCAGATCCCAGGTTTCAAGGGGAAGCAGAGAGCACAAAACAAAGCCACCCATCACCACTCCTGTCCCTGCAGCTCTGACACTGAACGACACCCAGAACGCTGGGCTGAGGTATTTGTACCTTAAACCTTCAAATGCTGCCCTTGAGCATTGCTGAACACGGTATCTTCATTTCTCCCCTCCCAAATGCAGCATCTGAGGGCAAATTGACACTTGGTTATTTCAGAATCTCCCAAGGATTTATTAGAGCTCCACTGTACCTCACTCTGCCACTCTTCCCAAGCAAAATGTTTCCACCGCCACAACGTGGGTCATGAAAACCCTTCCCAGATGTGAAAAGAACCCAGGAGCTCAAGAAGGTGCCAGCACAGGGCAGGTGACAAATTTGCTGTTGAAAGAAGTTCAGCTCACAAGGAGACAATTTTTAAGCTGCTTTTTCCTATCAGGATCATATTAACAAAATATAGCTCTTGGCAAGCCACATCCTCCAGGAATTATTTCTGTGCAGGAAACACTTAGTTTCACTCAAAATTAATAATGTCTAAAAGGCATCAATTACATTATATTAGAGAACAAACAGAAAGTGATGTGAATTACACAGCAGAGTGGGATGAATTGGAGATGAAGTCATGGAGCAGAGCATTCCTGACACCTGGTTCCTCTCCATCCCAATGCCATAACCAAAATATGTGGGGGTTGTTATCTCCAAGGCACGAAATTGCAGACTAACAACTGAAAGCTTACCCTGCTGTTGTCCTACCGTTAGGAACAAGAGAAAAAGAATTCCTTCAAACCTCTTTTTCTGGGCTCAGGATTACCAGGGACAAATTTCCAGCCTGGAAGTCGTGCCCTTGCCCAGGGCACTGATTTAAAGCCAGGGCAGGTCGGTAGGGAAGAAGTGTTCGAAGCTGTGCAAGATTAATGTGCTGTCAGGAATGCTCCACATGGAACAGGCTCCCAACAGAAACACTTTAGCTTATTATGGATAAATTAAAGCACAAACAGCTGGAAAACAGCCTTGTCACGCCAGATTCCAGCTCTCCGTACGCTGCCTGCAAATTGCTGCTCTAAAAGTCGATTCTCCAGCTCGATTGGTTTGTGCCTCGGCAACGCTCCGAGAGGAGCTCTCCAGCCACGAGATCAGCTCTGGGAATGGTTTGGGACACTCAGACCTGAATTTGCGTCAGAACCCCGCGTTCCAGGTGAAAATCCCACAGTTTATGGAGTTCTCCTCCCACATTAAAGCTTTCATCGATAGCCCCCACGCCATTACGGGCTACAACAGGTCTCGGGGCATGCGGAGCCGTGCCGGGAGAGCGGGAGCCCTTCAGTTGTGTAACCGTTCCCCTTCTCCCCCTGGAACATTCAAAGGGGAATCGGGATCTGCTCCTGCCCCGGGCACGATGCAGCCCTGGGGGGTTGTTCTGCTGCTCCGTGTCTCAGTTTCCCCGTCTTTGCGAGGAGAAGCCCACTAGAGCGGCTGGAGTACGTCCCTTAAGACCCGGCTCACGCAAATTTCCAGCTTCCACGAGCTTCCCAGGCTGCAGGCGAGCCACGAGCAGCACCGCTGCCTTTCAGAGGCGCGACACAAGCGCAGGACGAGCCTGCCGTGCCCAGAGCCACCGCGGCAGCTCGGTCCCTGCCGTGGCTGGCACCGCTATTGCCACCGCAAACTTTCCGGACGGGCTCCGCGCACGGCTGGTCCCGCACGACGCAAACCCGGAGCGGCTCCGCTGCGCCGGGGGCTGCGGGTTCCCCGCGCCGCGTCCCGGAGAGCGGCACCGGGGGCTCCGGTCCCGCCGGGGACGGAGCCGGGGAGGGATGCGGCTGGACGGGGCGCACGGGAACAAGACCCAGGGAGGGAGGGGAGGAGCGGGGAGACGCGGACAGGCATCGGAGAGGCAGAGCGGGACGGGGCGCGCAGCGGAACTCGGGACAAGGCGGGATGGAGGAAACATCCACCGGAGCCCGGTGCGGAGCCGCCTTACCTTGACCGCCTCGGCGTGGGTCACCCTGTCCAGGGA
>WAAG01074742.1:20449-41299 GCA_013390105.1 Tichodroma muraria
AGTGACGCGGCCGCCGTTGCCGGGAGACGGGTTATACAGAGCGGCCCCGGCGGCGGGACCGGACCCCCCGCCCCGCCCCGGCGCCCGCCCCCGCGGGACCCGCAATTAGCGCGCCCGCTCATCAGCGCTCATCGGCGCGCCGAGCCCTGCCCGCGGCTCTGCGCGGGTGGGAGCTGCGCGGGATGGAAAGTCCTGGCACCCTTCCTCAGCCCTCCCGGGATGGAGCGCGTCCCTCCCGGAGCTTCCTCAGCTTCCCTCCTTCCCAGCATGGCGAGCGCGCTCGGGATGGAGGACGCGCGGCAGAGGACACTCGGCAGGGATCGGTTTACACCTGACAAGAGCCTGGCCCGGCACACGGAGCCGTTACCTGACCCGCGGGGCTGTTTTTCCACTGCCCGGCGTGCCAGGTGTGGGATTGTTGTTACCTCCCGGTGCTGGGCACGGTCACTGCTGAGTTACGGTGCTGGGGATGCACCCGTTCGGCTCAGCACAGGCTTCGTTTTAATCACACCTAAACGAAATTCAGACACGTTTGTTGAATTGACAGGGTGTTGAAGGAACCTATGATTGAGGGAGCAGTTTTTAAAAAGGAGAAATTTAGATTAGATCTTAGAAAGAAATTGTTCTTGAGAATTGAGTGATGGTGCTGACGCCCTGCCACAGGGTGCCCAGAGAAGCTGTGGCTGTCCCTGGATCCCTGGGAGTGTTCAAGGCCAGGCTGGACAGGGCTGGGAGCAGCCTGGGACAGTGGGAGGTGTCCCTGCCATGGCAGGGGGTGGGATGGGAAGATCTGTAAGGTCCCTTCCAACCCAAACCACTCGGTGATGTCGGGTTTGGAGTCCACCCCAAATTCACAGCAATTAACTCCTCCTCGTTTAGCAAACACAGCCACCACAGAGAAGCCCTTCCCGTGAGGGATCCTGCTGGTCCAGATCCGATGATCAAGCAGCTGGCAGGGCCTCAGGCACACGGTATTGCAAACCTGGATAGGTGGGATTCAGGGAAGTACATTCCCACCTGGGATGCTCCTGCACAGGTAACCACTCTCTTCTCTGCCTCCACACCCAGCTCAGACCCAAAAGAGAAGCATCAGGATCAGGAAACTGCAGAAATCCACGGACTGCTTTTCTGGTTACTGGATTAATTATTTCTTACTACATGAGGTTTGAGTTTCTTTTATGTCTCTGGAGCACTGAGCAAAGACCATTTTCCATCTTAGTCATTTGAAATCTTTCTGTCTTTGTTGAAGTGCCTTCCATCTGCTACAGTAGAGGAGGATTAAACTCAATTCATCAGATGCATCTTGATAGCAGTAGAATTCATTTTGTTCATAGATATGATGGAAGAGCTTAAACAGCTGCATTACAAGTAGCTTTATGTATTAAAGCTTTGTTGGAGCTTTCAATGCCTTGTTTAAAACAAAACTAAACAAAGCAGATTGCTAATTGAAATTCACGTTCAAACTGTGGCTGATAAATAAGCAGATGGAACAGTCAACATTACTGGAAAGAAAAGGGACAATATAGGACAGAGAAGCGAGCAAAAACAAAAATACGCCTACATCAGCCAAACAAAGTGAGAGAAGGGCAAACAAGGTACTGCAAGGCTTTGAATTGCACTCAGACACGATGCTGGCGCTCAGTCCCGCTCAGACTCCTCTATTTAAAGCACCGCTGTTCCCACCAGCGCAGCGTCTGAGCTCCTCCAGCCTTTTTTTAATCCTACACGAAGGCTCCAAACGTGTGAACACGAGCAGATGCAGTGAGAGGTGCCCCTGCTCTGCAGTAGCTCCAGCCTGGAGCAGCTCATCCATCGCTCCCCTCTTCAGCAGAGCACGGCCACGCGAGAGCAGAGCCACCAGGCTGTTCGGTGGCCAGAGCTGCCCAATGTGCCACTTGCTCCCTGATCTTTTGGCCACTACTCCAGAATATCACAAAGTCAGTTTCCCAGTCCCACAACAACTCCGATCCAGCGCTACCCAGCAGAAACACACAGAGAGCTGCATTTGGGAATAATTCTGTTTTCTTGCTGTCACCTCAGCCCTGCCAGCAGACACTGCTCACCCTTGGGATGCCCCGTCCACTTGCTGCTGCCACAGGACAGCTCTGAGCCTTCCCTCTGGATGTGATCCCTGTTTTAGTTTCTCCTCAGAGAAGTTTGACATTTAGCTTGTTCACACGTTGGCAAGTTGGATCTTCACCATACACTCCAGACAGGGGCTCCCACTGCTTTTCCTTTGGAGAAGAAAAGGATTGAGGTCTTCTCAAGGAGCCTCAGCTTTGAAGTGAATCTGATGGATTTCTGGGGGCTTTATCCTTTCCACTGCTGTAAACACTAAAGCCAGGCAGTTGAGAGGGAGCAGCACATGGCCTTGGGCCAGAGGGGAAAGAAGGGCCTCATGCAGCTCTTGGGCTCAGGAGCGTTCCCATACCTGAGCAAAACCTCTCCAAACTTCCTCAGCCCAGGTAATGCTCCTGCATAAATGCCCCCCCATCAGCGTGCAATACCTGTGTAGGGCTGCAGGGCTCCAAGGGCCAGAATCTCACTACATCAAAGTGGTCCTTCAGGATTTCTCAGGAAGAAATTGTTCCCTTTGAAGGTGGTGAGGCCCTGGCACAGGTTGCCCAGAGAAGCTGTGGCTGCCCTGTCCTTGCAAGTGTTTAAGAACAGCTCGGACAGAGCTTGGAGCAACCTGGGACAGTGGAAGGTGTCCCTGCTTGTGGCAGGGCGGTAGGACAGGGAGATCTTTATGGACCTCCTAACCCAGACTATTGGTGGGGAAGCCCCATCCCTGGAGGTGTCCACGGAAGGCCTGGATGTGGCACTGAGTGCTCCGGGCTGGTGACAAGGTGGGGATCAGTCAAAGGTTGGACTTGATGGTTTTGGAGGTCTTTCCTACCATCAGTGATTCTGTGATGATTTGGAAAGGGAGCTCTGCCAGGGGGGAGTTGGCAGCAAGTGCTCAGGGCAGAGGATCAGTGCCAGGTACGAACAGCATCACCTGCAAACATCCTCTGGAGGCAAGATTAATGACCACGGAGTCCACAATAATTCCTGGGACAGCTCCTGCCTGAACTGAACCTTTTTTAACTGGGGGGACCCGACAGACACTGGCAATGGGAGCTCAGCACCCTCTCACAGAGGAGAGCTCCAGAGCACTTGGGCACTGCTCGTTCCCAGCTTTCAGCTCCACTACCTGCCTTGCCCAGCAGAGTCCCTCAAGGCCAGCAGGAGCCCCAAAAGGTGTTATTCTTGTGAGTTTTTAAATCATCCTTGCAGCACAAAATAATCCAAAGCGTTTGCTAAGTGCCACCTGAATAAATTGCCTAACCTTTCCGCTTTAATCCGCTGTAATCACTTTCCAGAGGCACTCTTTGAAAAGTGAGCTCCGTGTTTCCAGAGCAGCTGTGCTCCTAATTAAAAGGCACTGTAGCAAGAAGCCAAGAAAACCTAATTCTGGTTGGAAATGCCTTACTGCAATTGGAGGACTGAGGTGAACTGTGAGGAGGGACAGGGAGGAAGCAGCAGCTGCCTGTGCTGCTTAAGAGAGTATTAGGAGAGGGCGGGCACTCGGGGCTGCCTCTTGGCTAAATCCCTGTTTAGCAGATTGGCTCCCAATCCTCTGTCCCTGGCCAGGCTGGTTTGCACAGCTTGGACATGTGCAGGAATCAGCTGAGTGCTGCAGCTGAGTGCTCACAGAAGGAGCCAGCGCAGAGGGAAAAGCATCCAGAGGGTTTTCCAGCAGAATTCCTGGGTGCCTTGGCTCCCAGCACCATTCCTCCTGCAGCAAAGCTGAATCCAGCACAGCTCTGGCACGAGTTCCCCATGGTGCAGGGAGCAGGCTCATGCTCCATCTCTTCAGCTCCAGAGATAACAAGCAGAAGTTGGATTTGAAGGAAAGCTGTAGGAGCAGTGAGAAATCATCATTTCAAGGGAGATTTTTTTAAGCTCTGCATTATGAGCATAAACCACTCGCAACAGGAATGTTTCCAATGAATGGAGGTTGCTGTGCTTCATCAGACCAAATTCAGTTTGACACATCCCAGCTGGGGCAGATCCTGAAAAGCAGGGTTCAAACAGGTGGAGAGGGTAGGAAACACTGACACTTCTTAAACCCTTCTATATCTCCATATCTACAAATCTCCTATAGCTCAATGCCACACTCAGGCTGTACCTAAGCAAAGCCAGCCCAAAACAGCTTCATTTGGGGGAACTTGGTGGTTTCCATCGTGCAAGAGAACATCAAAGATGAGAGTTTTAGCATCAAACCCTAATGTTTCCATGGGGTGGACACAGCAGGGTTAGAGTTTATCAGTCATTTAGGTAGTGTGGATTAAAAATGTAATCAAATCAAACAGACAGCAATAGTTTCACCTGTATTCCCAGCCATATTTTGATTTCAAGCCATTGGAATGCCGTGACACTTACTAAAACCCTAAGTCAAAGCAATTCACATTCAAACCAACCTACATTTGCTCCATTTTCTGATGAAAAAGCCTTTCCAAGGAGCAGAAGTTCCCCCCGTTTGCCTGCAGTGATCTCTCCACGGTGCCAACACCACTGAGTGTAACCCTGCATCGCAGAGCCAGATGATTTAAGAGCTGCAATCCTCCTCCCCTCTCCGGCAATTTCTTGCACTTATGCACTCTCCAGTCCTGCTTCAAATGCCTGAAAGAAAAAGCCACTTGCGTCATCAGCTTTTTTTTTTTCTTTTAATGCCCAGCACAAATCATGGCTAAGTCACGATGTGGGCCTGGGTGTCACGGACAGGCAGAGCTGCCACTGGCACAGGATCAGCTCAGTGCCTGCTCTCTGATTTGGGCACCTTGGCTGTTCAATGTGGTGTTTAAGGACAGAGCCTGTTCCGAGGGCTGACTGTCCTTGGATGAGACAGGTGAGTTTAGTGACCCTGGTTAGTGGGACGTGTCCCTGCCCATGGCACGGGGTTGGAGCTGGAAGAGCTTTAAGGTCCCTTCCAAGCCAAACCATTCTGTGATTCCATGATTCTAAGGCCATTTTATGACTGGGAAGCTGTGGCATAAGGGAGCACCTGCTGAAGGAGGCAGCCTCGGGGCTGTAAATCACTTACTGCACAGGACTGGGGTTATTCACTCTGTAGAAATTGTCAAGCAAGTCCCACATTCCCACCAGACGAGCTGGATGGCAGAGGACTGGCTGGGAAGTCGCAGGGTGGAAAGGGAAGCACAGACTCTGTCCTCAGTGGTGCCTTTCTGCATCATCTGGGGTTGACCTTGTGCACAGTGACCTGGTGCAAATTGATGCCTCCAACCCTGAATTCTCCTCCTGCTGGGTCCATCACTGCCCCAGCCTGGTCCCCACCCTTCAGGCAGGGACTTCACCCTGCGGGAGGTCTTGGCTACTCTTGGAGTGCAGCACCTCACACACACAGGCTGGGATGCTTTACTGATAGAACCATGGAATTGTTTGGGTTGACCTTAAAGATCATCTTAGTTCCACCCCCTGCCATGGGCAGGGACACCTCTCACCATCCCACGCTGCTCCAAGCCCTGTCCAGTCTGGCCTGGGACACTGCCAGGGATCCAGGGGCAGCCACAGCTGCTCTGGGCACCCTGGGCCCGGGCCTGCTCGCCCTCCCAAGGAACAATTCCTGCCCAATATCCCATCCAGCCCTGCCCTCTGGCAGTGGAAGCCATTCCCTGTGTCCTGTCCATCCATCCCTTGTCCCCTGTCCCTCTCCAGCTCTCCTGGAGCCCCTTTAGGCCCTGGAAGGGGCTCTGAGCTCTCCCTGGAGCCTTCTCCTCTCCAGGCTGAGCAACTCCAGCTCTCACCATCTCCAGAGCAGAGGAGCTCCAGTTCTCAGAGCACCTTCCCAGTCCTCTCTGGACTCACTTCAGCAACTCACATCCTTCTTATGTTGGGGTCTGGCTGGGGAGTACCAAATGAGTTTTGGAGAAGTACAGTCCCTTTCAGAAGAGCTCTATTAACATATCCAACAATTTCACATCAGACCTGAGCACTGCAGAGCTTATTTGCACAAATTCAGCCTCCCAGCAGGTGGGAAAATCAGGGACTTCACTCACACTGGGAATTGACAAACTCACACAGAGCTAATCTAATTGGAAGGTATTTATCTCATTTGAAAACGTTTATCTAATTCAAATACATTTATCATCTGCTGGTTGTGAAAGCCTGTCAGTCTGGCAGGATTTATGGGCCAGCTTCCCAAGCATTTCTGCAGTGGTGGAAGTGACTGCAGTGGTACAAACTATCCCTGCAGGTTTGCATCAGGAGCACAACTCAACCCTGCCAGCAGGAGAACTCAGCTGCAAGGTCTGATTGCACAGATTTGGGGGGACAAACTACAGGGCAGAGAGGGGGTGCTCCTTACAGCTCCTGAGACTGTTCCTTTCCCTGTGCATCTGTCTGGAGACTGTCTGTGTCCCAGGGGAAAGTGCAACACCAAAATTTCCCCAGGGAGCAGCTCACTCCTGCTGTGACAGCTCTGGAATGCTACCAGAGCACCGGGAAATTCATCCTCAATTCCCCACCCCAGCTTTGCACTGCTGGGAGTTTTGCTTCCCGTTCAACCATTTGCCACAGGAATACAGGATTGAGATCTTTGTGAGCCTGGAACCTCCCCATGAGCATCTCTCCTGGTGGGGATGATTTACACCGAGATTCCTCCACTCACTCAGAGGATAATGGGGCTGCAGGGTCACACTCTTCATCCAAAGCATCACTGTCATCTCCCGCCTGCAAACCCATCCCTGCCAGGCTGGAGAGGGATGCTGAGCTCTGGGCTCCCTTGTTACAACACTGCAGGAAGACAATCAAAAGAAAAGAAAAGGTTAATGAGGTACTAATCGTTATAGATTTGTAGTATATAATGCAATAAATACCCGCTGCCATCGATTAAATGTAGTGGGGCAAAGACATCTAATCCATCATATCGGCCATTTGATTTTCCAAAATTCATTTCCTGCCATCAGGGAGAGGCTGGGAGATGCCAGAGGCCCAATCTCCTGCCCAAGAAGCTCGGCTGGCTCCACTCCCTCCCAGCACCCATCAATCACACTGTGGCCAGCCCAGACCTTCTGATGGGACTCCGTGAGGTTCCACTGAAAATCCCACAGTGAGGAATTGGGAACTTGGAGAGAGAGGAAAAATAGGCAGGATAGCCTTGAATCCTGGGTCCTTTCTCTGGTTTTCTGCAGGTTTTTATTTGTTTGCTTCCAGCCCAACCTCCCAGCCTCTCCAGTTTTGCTGCAGAAATGAGGCTTTTGGGAGAACAAATATTAGTTGTAATAAACAAGCAAACAAACAAACAAAAAAATAAGGAAAATCTGTTTTGAATGCTTGAAGTTCTCCTAAAGTGACAAATGGCCAAGAGAAAACATCAAAAAACCCCTCAGAGATGTCATCACAGTTCTGAAACTTGCCAGAAGACAGGAAGAAGAGCTCAGGCTTCTTTTAGGGAGACGAAGGTGATAACCCGAGCTACAACCAGGTGTAGGTGATGAGCAGTGCTGTGGTAAAGCCTGAGTAACTCCAGAGCGGCAAAGTGGCTGCGCGGGCAGCCGAGGATGAGACTAATTAGGGCTGCGATCCCCTGCCTCACACGCGCCAATGCCCGTGGATAGATCGCTAATGCTCTCAATTCATGCTCATTAGCACCGGCAGCGAAGACAAGACAAGCGTGTTATGTCATCGTTTAAACCCTGTCACATTTCCCCAGTGACTCTGATGACATTTTAAAATATTCATTCTCCTCCCCCGAGGCAGGATTGCCTCGCCCTGGGAGCTCCAGATGAGGGAGATTTGCTCCAAGCAAAGCTCTCACACCCGGACTGAGCCCCAGCCCTTCCCTGTGTCCTCGGGAAAGAGGAATCCCCTGGTGGGAACCTTCGAGGCATCAGCTCCTGCCCCCCTAATTTTCCATGTGACTTTACACCTCAGACTGGAGTTAAATGGAGTATTTTCCAGTCACCTTTGCCTGAGGAGGGAGTTTGGGGCTGTGCATCTCTGGATGCAGCACGGGGGGGTCAATGGTTCTTAAGTCAACTGGCAGGAGTGAAAAAAATAAATATTTACAGACACATCCTGCACTGATCTGTGGCAGCTGGATTTTTATCAGCTCTCAAAGGGGGGTTTCAGCCTTCTGCCCTCACTGCCCAGTGACCTGCTGGTGGGGATGGGGGGTTGGAAGGGCTGGAACTCCTTCCACAGGGATCCTGACCAGGGAATACCCAGGAACACTCAGCAGAGAGAGCAGCAGGGGGGGAGGGCTGTGGAATCTGCTCTCATGCCTTCAAATACAGGGCAGGGCACGTGGAAATGGTCACAAACACCTCGTCCACCTCCTCCTGAGTTCAGCTCAGGCTGCATCAGGCCCAGTCACTCTTCCCTGCAACAAACCATCTCCAAAAGCATTTTGCAGATGCCACAAAAGGAGGGGGCAGACCTGTCCAGGGGCACGTAGGACAGCCCAGAGCAGCTGTGCCATCCTCCAGCCACAGACTGAACCCCACAGCCCATCCCATTATCCTGTCCCATTATCCCATCCCCTTATCCCATTCCATTATCCCATCCCATCCCATTCCTGCTTGGTTTCCCCAGCTGGGCTGTGGAACAGGTGTTGGTGTTCTCCTACCTGGTATTCAGGACCTTTCTCCTACTCTCCCTTTAGCGCTGCAGACAGCACCAGGAGGACTTGGTGAGGGTTTTGCTGCAGAATCTCCCGGGAAAGGGCTGAATTGCTTTTGTTCTAGCAGCTGAGTGTTTCAGAGCTTGCTTATCAAAGCAGGGAGAGGAAAAAATAACAGAAACAACTGGATGGAGTCAGATGTGCCTTAAGAGGAAGGGTTTACACTAGATGGCACCTGATCTCATCACTTCAGGTGCAAAGGTAAAGCCAGCAGGATTACTGTAGGGAATGATGTTATTCCTTCCCCAGGAGCTGCCTTTGTGGCCCTCCCCGAGCTCCCAGCCGTGCAGGAGGAGCAGCTCACCCTGCAGCCAGCACTGCTGTGAATGTTAAACACCCTTTGCGTAACCCCACTGGGAATCTCTTTCCAGGTGCTGGAATTCCTGCTTTGCTCAGCCCAAGCTGCTTCCAGAGCCACTTCCAGAGGCTAAACGTGCCCAGCCTGTTGCCAGCCAGGTTTCTCTCACTGGAACACCTTCCCTCCGTGGAGGCAGAGGGAGTAAGAAAGGCTCTGTCCCTCAGGGACTTAGATCGGTGCTAAGAGGCAGCAAAGCCGTGCCGGTGATGGGATAATCCCGCGGATCCACCCCGAGCACAGCAGCGCCTTGGGCACGTGGGGACACTCCGGCCACAGGCGTGGCACAGACACACCGGAGCTCAGGCCCTGATGCCACACTCTCCCCGCGAGGACGTGGAAGGTGCTGATGACACAAAATGAGTGGCCACGGTTTCGGCAGCCCGCAGAGGATGAAGGGTTTGTAGGAACCGCTGCCCCCCATACATGGAATGAGTCAGGGAATTGCTTTGGGAGAAGAGGGAAGTGCTGCCAGCTGGGAAGAGGAGAAGAGGGGCTGAGCCTCAGGATTGCTCTGGTGCAGCACATCCTTTCTCCTGCTGCCATCAAGAGTCAAACACCAGAGGAGAAAGCTGGCCTCAGTCCATGGGCACAGTGGCCATTCCTGAATTACCAGCCTGGACCTGGATGGATGGGGCTTGGAGCAAGCTGGTCTAGGGGAATGTGTCCCTAGGGGGTAGAACAAGATGGTTTTTAAGGTCCCTTTCAACCCAAATCAGTCTGTGACTGTACAACCTGAGCTAGAGTTGCCCACCCCACCATCCACTTTCTGCTCCTAAATACCATCAACGAGATTCCTATTAAAAAAGGCTGGTACATAAATAAAATCTAAATGCTGAGTGAGGAAATGATTTCTCTCTACAGAGGCAGAGCCAGCAACAAGTCTCAGCCTTCTCTTGAATTATTTTGCCTCCCTTTGGGTCCTCCCTGGGCTTGGGAGGGATTTCTGCTCCTGGCAGCTCCACAGCACCTCTGTCACAAGTCTCGGAGTGTAAGGTCACAGTCGTGCTGCTCTGAAGACATTTGCAGAAATTGCTCTGCCTCTCCCAAGCACAGAGACTCGTTGCTTCAGCAGGAGGCGGCGAGCAGATTACATGAGATAATTTAGTAGCTGACATTAAAAACACCTCATTTAGCCTGGAATAAAAATATCTTCATTCAGCCTAAACTATATTAAGATCGCTGCATTCAGAGTAGGTTTTGAGTAGCTGCTCACCTGGGCAGCTGAATAAAGACTCCAAGTCAACATCTCCCTGTCACTGTGTCCTTGCTGGGAAGCAGGAGTGCCAGCAGGGACTACTGGAGTAACAGGATTCTCATGTGGCCTAAACCTCCCTCTCTGGTGCAACAGACTGAATTTTCCAGCTTTCCTGGATGAATTGTTTTTTACCTTCTCCCTGGTGTGGGCCAAGGCCTCCAGCTAAGAGAGCAGAGAGATTAATTTTGCTGCATCTCGAGCAGCTGTTGCTCTATTTGCTTTAATGCTGTGCTGTGAGCAGAGCCACGGCTACAGAGAGCGAGTTAATAATATCCTGAATGAGACAAGCGACAGGGAGAGGAGATGGAATGGGATGGAGGGAGGAGGGATACTTTAAACACTGGTTTATCTGACAAATTCTGCAGTTAAACGTCCTCTACTCTGCTTTCCAGCAGATGGAAACAGTTTTTACGTGGCATAAGCAGAGGAGAAGCAACTGAACCCCTCCTGCCAGTGCAAGGCTCAGCTGCACAGGTGCCACCTCTGTAACCTTTGGAGACCTCCATGAGTAAGGAATTACCGAAAAAAGGGAAGATATAATCCTTGTCTGACCCCATTTTGGGGCAGCAGGTGCTCTGAGGTGTTTGGGATTCACTCAGGCACCATTTCAGGAGAATCTTCCCCCAGTAGCTCCAAGTTCCTGACTTTCAGCAGCAGAGCCCAGGCTCTTTGTTCACAGTGCTGTTACCACTCCTGCCCTCCCAGCAGCCCCAAAAAAGCACCACTGGCAATGCCCAGAGTACTTTAATTTGGGATTCTCCATCTCAGTATTTCTTTTCCTATTGTCCAGAAGAGCCAGAATTTGCCATTCCCCCCTGCCATGGAGGCTGGCAGCAGTTCAAGGTGCTGGTGCTCCCTGTACCTGCCCAGGTAGGGAGGATTCCCTGGAGGTGCACAGGTGCTGTCCCAGCCCTCTGCTCCCACCACACCATCAGCACAGCACTTCTCAGAGAAAAACAATCAAAGCCAAAGTCCTGTGGCACCCTGGTCCTTTGGATCCTTTCCAGAGGTGCCCTGGTCTCTTCAGACTCTGGGTACCCAGCTCACGGCTGGTGGTGCTCCCGTTCCCACCCTGTCTCTGAACGTTACACGGAGTCACAGGGATTTGCTCTGAGCCGACACTTTTTGGGTCAGATGATCCTGGAAACGATGGACAGAGGGAGTTCCAGCCACGAGGAATTGCAGGACAAACTCACCCAGTATAAATTGCAGCAACACCTCTGGCTGCAGCAGAGCTGCCTGATTTAAAATCTTATTTTATAAGATTTTAATATCCTGAATAATTTCTAAAATTTTAATATCCTGAGCTGGAAGGGACCCACAAGGATCATCAAAGTCCAGCTCCTGGCCCTGCACAGGGCAACCCCAACAATCCCACCCTGTGCCTGAGGGCATTGTCCAAATACTTCTTGGACCCCTGAGGACCAGACCCCAAGGAATCCCACAGGGCACCTCCAAGGGCTGGATGGACAGGGCTTGGAGCGTGAAACCAAGCTCTGCCTGTCCGTGGACTGCAGGAAACGCTGATAAACCAGAGGAGATGTCACTGTCCTTCTGGATTTGCTCCCTGGAGCTCTGACAGGGAAGTCAGAAGGCATTTGGCATGTGCAGCTGAATATCAGACTTACAATGAGGATGTCTGGGCTTGTTTCCCAACTTTGAGACTGACACACTTTGCAAGCTCAGTCAGCTCTCCTTTCTCCCCAGGCCGGATTCCTTCCCACTCTGCACCTTCCCGAGTCATTTTGTACCTGCACAAAACATTAGCCCAGCCAGAACATTTTGCTCACTTAGATGGGTGTCACATCTAACACCAAGAGGGGAGTGCTTCCAGCATCACTTAATGAGGCTTTTCTGCTTTGCATAAAAACTTGGCAGTGAGCTGGGCAGGATGATAAAGGAGGAGGAGAGCTGCCAGCTGCCAGACAGCAGAGACAGACAGCTCCTGTCACCTCCCTCCTCCTTGGACACAAGCAGGACGGCCTGGGAAGGCAACCAGGCTGCTGTTTTGGGGCTCCAGCATCCCTTGGGATCTGTGTTCACATCCCAGCCCACAGGGGCTGTGTTAACCTCTTATTCCTGCTCTCCCAGCAGTGTGCCTGTGCCAGCTCCCAGCGTTTTCCCACTGCTTTGTAAAGTTATTATTCTCTGTTTTTGCTCCCTACAAACCTCCAGCTCTTCCAATCCATGCAACCCAAGGCTGGTGCAGCCAAATTCTCCTCCCTGAGCTCTGCCAGGAGCATCTGGCTCCTGCCTTCTCCTCTCACACCCTCCAGTCCCCTTTCTCCTGCCACAATAAACACTCCCAGGGTTTCAAGTTTGCCTCATCCAAGTTCCTTCTTGTATACCCTTGGAGGAGTTCTATGGGGGAAGATGCAGCTGGGTGCTCCCTGCTCCACTGCTTGATGGAAATGGTTATTTTTCCCTTTTTCCCTCTCCCCCTTTGCTCCCTTAGCGCAGAGAGGCTCTCGGAGCTGCAGAGGAACCTCAGGCTGGGTGAGCCCCATCTGCAGCTCCTTCTGGGCTGTTGGGACACTGAAGGGTGGAGTCCCCAGTGCCACCTCAGGTTCCCACCTCTCCTGCTGTCCCCTTGCACTGCCCACAGCCTTGCTGGCTCAGGACGAGCCTTTCCTTCCCAAGAACAGGGAGATTTATAGTTTCAAACAAGTTTCTGGTGACAGGACATTTGCTGAGTTTTGGCACAAGCAATTACTGCTTAAATTAATTTGTCTCTGTGAGTGGTCAGTGCTGTGGCTGAGGCTGCAGCTTTGTTTGCACCACACAGGCTGTTCCTGCAGCTCCTGGAGCTGCTCTCCCTGCAGGATGAGCCCTGCTGCACAGCATTTTAGCAGAGTTTGTTAGGAGACACTGCCTAGTGTTTGATCTTGGAAGCTCTTCTCCCCCTGGTACAAACCAGAGCATTTAAATGGTAAATTAGATGCATTTGGGATATGTATAAAAATGCAGACCCATAGGCAAGGAGGCTGCTAGCATTGTTAACCTTGGAAATTCTGAATTACCCTTTAGGCAGGGGACTTGGCAGGGATTTTAACAAGAAATGCTGGGAAAAGCAAGGCTTGTTCCCACATGGGTGACTGTGCAGCCTCCAGCAAATTGTAAAGGACTTACTTTTTTTGCAAACACCACTGAACCTCCTTTGGCTTTCTAAGAACCAAATAATTTCCCTGATTTGGGGCATAGGGACACATCCTCCAAAAAAAAAAGGACTGTCTGTAGTGGTGCACAATTAACTCTCAACCTGCTATACCAAAGATCCACTCTCCCCTAGCACCAGACTCTGGTCACCTCTTTCTCCTGAAGATACAGACAGAAAACCCCAAATTTTAATAGGCTGAGTGCTCACTGTTGCTATAAACAGCAACACGGAGCAGACAGGAGCTCAAGTCTAAGTGTCACATCAGGACACTGCAAAAATCCCCAGCACTGGGGGGTTGTGGCACCAGAACAGCAACTGAGACCTTTTATTTGATAAATGGCACACGGTGCTTTAGAACAACTTGGAGAGAGAAAACACTTAAAGCCCAGATTTAAGTGGAAAATAGCATGAAAGCCAACGTGGCTAATGATCTGACAAGGAGCGTGCAAGGCTAATTTAGGACTTCTCTAAGTAGAATGCTTGATTAGGCACCAGAAAGGCATTAAATCGTGTAGGTATTCCTTGGGAAAAGCATTTGTAATGAGGCTGTGGTGGGAAAGTTTGAGTGAAGTTGGGGAAAACAGAGATGAAGAGAACAGAGAGATGATCTGGTGAAAGAAGGGATGGCAGCAGCCCCTGACACTGCTGATGGCAAGGAACACAGGGAGGACGGTACCAAAGCCAGGGAAGACACTTCATCTGCACATCCCACCCTTTTGCAGGGTAATTTAGGAGTTCTTAAGCAAAATCAGTCCTTAAAGGAACTCCATCCATGTGTTCCACCTGTCTCTGGTTGCCCTGGGCAGCCCCACCGGGGGTGTCACCCCCTGGCTCTCACTAGAGGGCTCAGGAGATGAGTTTCAGCTCAGCCCTTGGCTCAGGTTGTGCTGTGTCATGTGTGGGTTTGTGCCTTGGGTTCCTGACTGGCTTCCTGGGGACCTATCTGGAAATGAGATTTCTGGATGTCTGGAAATAATTCCCGATCAACCTAGAGCTCATCTCCTTCTCACACAGGTGCTGCGCTCTCCTTGGTGAGGATGCTGCCCTTTGCTCCCTGCTCACCCTCCCAGGAACAACAACTCCATTTTGCTGTTCCCTCCAGAGCAGCAGCAGGAATCTGGTGCCCCAAGGAGCTGTGATACCGTGCCCAGGCCGTGGGGTTGTGTATGTGATGTGATACGGCAAAAATGGTGAGAAGTGATCATTGATGAGTTGTGTTGTCACATTCCAGCTCCGGAGCCTGGGCAGCAGCAGTCACTGGATGAGAAGAGGCAAGTTAAAAAGGGCATGAAAATGAGGTGTTTGCCAGCAGCCACGTTCAGTTTTGAAGAGGAAACTCCTGACCTCTGATTTGGATGAGAGTCTGCCCAGCCTGTTGGGTGCTATTTTTGCTCTGCTGTTCAGGCACCTGAAGCCAGGGGCTGCTTCCCCTCTTGTTTCTTGTGGTGAGATGTTTTGTGGAAGGTGTGGGGCTTGGCTTTTCCTGCTCTGCTCTCTGCCCAGGAGAGGTCAGGAGCCAGCTCTGCCTGGTGGCTGCTGTCTGGAGCATCCCCACCACTGCCCTCTGTGGTCATGGGACGGTGACAAAGCCCTCCCACAGCAGCGTTTGCTCTTGTTTGATGCCATTTGGGCAGTTTTGGGTGCTCCTCTTGAACAGCTTACAGCTGATGAATAACCTGGTGTTCCACACGTGATCACGGTCCTCACAGCCTCGATCAATAAATACAATAAGCTGGAACAGCCTGGTGTTGTGAGCTCTTTAAAATCATATCCTCTATTAGAGACAGCAATCGATGGTGCTTATTCCAGTTTAGCAGTGATTATGTGCTGGTTACTGCAAAAAGCCACCTGCAACCCAGTGTGGGGACTGTAACTTCCTGCTGGTGTACTGCACACCTGTCCTGCTCTATAAATATAAGTTTTTAATTAAAGTGGATAAACTGCTTCAGAAAACGCGATGTGCTTGTTTAAATACCAACCATCAGTCATGGCAAAGGGATTTAAACAGGGAAGTTTGGGCTTTTTGCAAAGAAATGTGTCTGGTGTCTCTCTTAGCTCGGTGCAATCCATCCTGAGTGTCAGCCCCAAATTCCACTCCCGAGTGTCAGCCCCAAATTTCACGAGACGGAGAGGAGGAAAGGGATGTTCTCTGTGTACATACAGTCTATAGATATGAAATATTTGGGTTTGGTGACAAACATCTTTATTGAAATGGTGGAAATCACACAGAAAACAAACAAAACTGGGGGTTAACCTCAGCATGCTGACATGAGGAACACCAGGGAGCTGGAGCTGGCTGTTGGAGAAGAAAATTCCAGGTGTGGATGTGGCAGTTAAGTGCACACCTGCTGCTTTGGATCTTATCTGCAGGAGCATTGGAGATAGACAAGTTGAATTCCTCTTGAGCAAAATCCCAGGATTTAGACCTCCTGTATCAATAAACCAGGATCAGAACTGGAGAGGGGATTTTACCCATCATATATGTATTTTTCTGTATGACAACAGTAAAACCAAGTTTCCTGGAGTGATGGACAAGGTGTCTGTGGTAGGAACAAGCAAAACTGGTCCCATTCCCATTGCCAGGCTGGCTGGAATGGAGTTTGGACATTGCCAGAGTCCTACCCAGGAGCAGAATGAGATGGCAAAAATAAATTCCACATGGTTTTTTTTTCCCTTTTTATTGCAAATTCACTGTATTTTATTTTGTGGTGGGCAGAACAACGGAGGCAGCGAGGCAGGAGCTGTGCTGCTGGTGCCAGGCGAGCTTGAGACTGTTCCAAAGGGACTGCCTTGGGCTGCTCCAAGAGGTGGGGCATGGGATCAGAGTGAGCTGGATATAGGGAGACAGGATGGGATATTGATGGGCTCTTCCCGTGGGAGGGAATTCAGGGCTCCTGCAGCACTTGGGGCTCACTTTGACCTTGCCCGGGGCTCTGCAGGGAAGGACTGGCAGCATGGAGCTGATTTACGGCCCAGGCTGAGTTACCTGGGAAAGCAGCATCTTGTCCACTCTTACCCAAAGCCTGCTGCTCCCCAGAGACTGGGGACTGAGGACTGGGGGATGTGTGGATGAGCTCCGTGCTCCGTGTGCTGCAGGAATGGGAAGGGGAGAAGCGGGGCAGTCTCACCCCTCTGGGAGCGCTGCTGGAAGAGCTGCGAGTTCTCCCACCTGCATCCCAGACTTTCCAAGCCCTGACTCCACCACCACTGCAATGTGTGCCAGGCTTTGAGACACCCAACCTGCTAATCCCTCTCTGGATTCCTCCTGGCCCAGGCATGGCTCTAGAGAAGGCTCCTTCTGGGGGTTCAAGGGAACCTTGCTAGAATTCCCAATAAATCTCCAAGCCCTGTGGGTGTTTTGCCTCTGATGCCAGTACTAATCCAGGTCAGCAGTTTCCATGGTTCCAACTGGTCAGTCTCTGGGTGTCTCAGTGATCTCCTTGACTTGGATCTAGTTTTTTATCACTGGCTGTAAATAATTCTCAAATGAAGGCAGCGAGCTGTGGCCCAGCGATCTGAATTGGATGGATGGACTTGCTTTGACTCAATGGCAGCAGCTGGCACTTCTTGTCCCATCTGTCCCTGTGACTGCTCCTGCTCCACTCAGCCTCTGTACAAGGAGCACGGAACAGCCGTGATGCAATTCCTCAAGCACTGGAGAGCCAGAGTGCTGGGAAGGGTCTGTGATCTGCAGATTCCCAGTGCAGATCACAGTTGGTGGAAGGGACAGCTTCTGAACTGTAGAAATACCTGAGCACCTTCCTACAGCTGAACTGCACTTGAGAGTACCCAGGAGACACCTGGAAGTGAAAAGAGCCCTGGCACTGGTGTGCTCAAGTCCTGCTGGTGTGGATGGGGACTGGGTATAGCAGAGGACTCCAATCCCAAACCAAATGCCTCTTTTTCTGCTTCTGTGCCTGTGGAATATTTTAAAATTTTCCCCTGAAACGTTCCTTGATGTTATAAATAGCCTCCTTCAGAGGCTGAGAGGCTCATCCTTTTTCCCTCTCAGCCATGCTCCTCTCCAGCTCCGTGGATGTGCACTTGGCATGGCAGTGCCACAGCTGATGGTCAAGGAATCTGCCCCAGCGCAAGGAATAATTCACCTCCCTGGTGTGAGCAGGGCCCTTCCCAGGGGCTCACTCAATGTTTCCTGTCTGCATCAGGAGTTGGGAGCAGATGACCCAGTCCACGTGCAGGAGTTATTCACTTGTGCCTCCAAGGAAATGACAGTTCACATTCCAGCCGTGGATTTTGTGGGGTGGATTTGGGTATCTGGTGCTTCAAACTAAAAGTGTCCAAACTTCAAAAGTGTCCTTCAAACATTGCAGCTCTGTTGGATCCCTGTTCCTGTGGGGGGAAGGCAGCTGGACCCAGCGGTAGGGTGGGTAACTCTTCTGCATTCCAAGGGCTGTGTATGGAAAACTGCAGGAGCAAATCCAGGGAGCTCTGGGATGCAGGGCGAGCAAACCATCACTCAGCTGCTGGATGCTGAAGTAGCCACACTCCTTCCCATGTCCTTCATGCCCAGAGCAGCCACATCTTGTCCTGGCTCCAAGCCCTGCAAAGTCATTCCCAAAGTCTTCTGGGAAGAACTGGTCAGCAGGTGGAGGTGGGGTGGGGCAGAAAGTCACCGTACTTGTGTCTGTATCTCAGAGCTGTAAAATCCAGCAGCCTTCTTTGCCTTCTGCATTCCCAAAATACTTTAATCATATTTTGGTTGGCTTTTTCCTGGGTGTTGCTTCGTGCTGGGGGTTGTTACAGTCCTGTAGAGAAACTCATGGCTTTGCAATGCAAAAAAACCCCCAGGCTACCTGCATGTGTGAGATGATTTATTGTTCTTGATAATCAATTTTTTACCACGGCTGTTTCAGGTTAATCCCTCTATTAATATCCCGAAACCACTGAAGTGCAATCCCATTACACAGAGCCCAAACTCTGCTCCTGAGCCCGTGGCACAGTCAGGCAAATCATTGCAGCCCCTGCCCCAGCAGCTCTGAAACTCAGTGACCAAATGGCCCTGGGCTGCTTTGGTGGTGGCCAATTGCTGGGGAGCTCGTCCTGCCGGCACGAGGCTCGATGCCGGGCAGAGCATGAAGCTGCTGGATGAGGGAGTGGAAAAATAGATTGATTTTATTTTTCCCTGCAGCTGAGAGCTGTCTGGCAAATCGCAATGGAAATCAAGCAGGACGGAGCAGGGGTTTGATCTGGGGAGGGGAGAGCAGTGGGAGAACCAGGGGGTAATTCAGGTAAACCGGGTGGACTTGATTTGCAATGAACTGGGTAATTAAGAGTCCAAACTGGGGGTAAAGTGTGGCCAAAGCAGGGCAGCAGACTTTGGGTTGGTTTTGACAAAATCAGGACCATGGGAGGGTTTGTGCTGGCTGTGGGTTTATTTTAGGTTTTCTCCTGTAGTCCCACAGGAGTGGATGGGGACAGTGAGCACAGGGATGTAAAGCTTGGATTTTCAAAGGCATTTAGGCTAAATATAGAAAATAGTTATTAAGATTTTTCTGTGAATGTTGTAAACAAATTAGTTCCACTAGGTAGCTATCTGCATGCCTAGGTGCTTATGTACCTCTGAAAAACCTTCCTGAAGGAGCTATTTGTTGCCTGGCTTCAGGCTCCAAACTTCCTGAGCTGGGAGTGAGGAAAGTTCACCTTCCTGGGGTAATTCCGAGCGTTTGGTTGAACTTGTGCAGTGAAGAGTCTATTGCTCCACTGCCTTTATGGAGAAAAATCTGCTTCATTTAGCAGGCAGGAGCCCTGCAGCTGAGTGATGTGAACAGTCCCACGAGGAAGCTGCACACCAGCAGCTCTTGTTCGACATCTCCTCAGGCCCCAGAGGCCGCAGGGATATTTGCTGGAGCTCCAGACATTGTCACTTCCCGGCATCACTTTTGTTTGAACAAGTGTTGGAAAGGGATCCCTCAGCACCCGCAGCTCCATCCCTCATGGCCTAGAAATTCATCAGCTGCTCGGGGCTGCTTGGCATCACTGCTGCAGTGTTTTGTTATTGTCACACATTTCCATTTCTCCTGAGCTTATGATAAGCATCCAAATTAAACTGCGGCCTCCGACGTTTTTGATATTTCCAGGCAATATTGATAATGAAGCTTGTGCTGTGCTGTGTCATTTACTCAAAGAGCTCTGAGCACCAAGCAATCTCCGTGCACAGGGATTGTCTCATCCATCACTGCAAGTCAGTGTGCCTGTACCATGGTGCACAACGACATTACTCCGTGGTTTGGGGCAGAGGAAGCAGAACTGAGAAGCCAAAAGATCTTTTATGGTGGGAAAAACCAAAATTTTCTGTGTGTTTCTTCCCCGTGGAGCAGGAGTAAAGCTTTCATGAAGAACTGGACACCTGTCCTGCTCTATAAATACAAGTTTTTAATTAAAGTGGATAGACTGCTTCAGAAAACATGATATGCTTCAGAAAATGTGATGTGCTTGTTTAAATACCAACCACCAGTCATGGCAAATGGATTTTAACAGGGAAGTTTGGATTGGAAGTTGCCTTCAGCAGCCAAACTTTGGTGCTGCCCATTACAGGAGATGCTATCTATCACTGTATTTACTCCAGGAGCTGCTTTGCTTTGCTGTCATGTCCAAAAATCCTGGTCCAGATGGTCTGTGGTGAGTGCATGAGGGCTCTCCCAGGATGTTCCCTGATGGAGGAATCCCAGTGGATGGGACACACGGATGCCCCATGGGGAACACTCAGTCTCACGCCCCTTTACCTTCTTGCAAAGGACACCTGACCTCTGGTTAAGGAGATGTCAAGGAAACAGGAATGGATATTTCCTTTGGTGGACAAGGAATTCACAAGGTCTGCTGACACTTCATCCCAACAGAAGAACACATAAACAGAGCTCCCACGCTGGCTCTTACGGAAGATCCTGATTTAAATGAAACTGAGCCCGGTGGGTGATGTAAGCCACTGGCACAGCCAAGCATCACCCCAGAGCAGCTCTCTCATCCTGAAGGAGGATAACAGGGGCTGACACAGAAATATGGCTTCTTAAACTGCTTTTAAAAAAATCAATTCTTACAATATCAATGTAAGTCCATTCTGGTGTAATTCCATCACTGCAATCGGGTTACTCTGGGCTTTAAATCGTCCTTCACCACAGAGTAAATCCTGATGATAAATTGAGCTTTCTTTTTTGTTTTGGGATATTTGGGCAAAATTCTTGGCACAGGTCAGGTACAGACAAGTGGCACCAACTTGTGCATTTCAGGGTTTAATTGACTTTTCTATGTAAATTCTACTGCTATGCTGTACTTTGATCTTTTAATACTCTGCTTAGAAAATGAAAAATCCATCCAAAATATGAATGCTAGTTAATAATCATATAACTGAGCAGGAATAAGCAAAAATAGAGAGAATA
>WAAG01074744.1:2921-19710 GCA_013390105.1 Tichodroma muraria
ATTTAGACAGAGCAATGAAATTTTGTCCTAGAGAAGAAGATGAAGAAGAGAACTTTTGCTGTTGAACAGTTTTGTCTTTAAAAAATAAACCCCATGGATCGATTATGGCCCAGAAGTACAGCTATTAAAGAGCTGTAAATATGGGAGGAATTTTCATGATATAAATGTTTTCCGGGCGGCTGTTATCATGAAAAGTTTGTTTTGTCTTGTTTTGTTTCAGTTTTTAGTTCCATAGCGAGTAAAAGATGCTCCAATCTCTAGAAGAATTGAAGAAAGACTATTCTAGAATTGAAAAAACTGACTAAAAGTTTCTAAATGTAATTTCTGTATGTTGTTAATGAGAGTGAGAGAAATTTTGGTAATAGAGGAAGAATGTTTGAAAGGTTTCATTCTAATTCTAAGAGTTTGTTGGTTGGTTTTTTTTTTTCTCCTTCTTTCCTTTTTGTATTAGTTAATAAAAGTCTGTCCTTTTCAAGTTTAAACCTGCTTTGCTCTTGATTACAAAATTTCTTTTTCTTTTGGCAACCCAAATTGATAGTTTTTTTTCCTGTCTGGTTCACAATGAAACCACGACACCCCCTTAGCACATTTTGTGTGGAGAGTTGGGCATACTGGTCTCAATCTCCATCTATTAAAATGTAATTTTACCCCCAGTCTTTTTCCCACAGGGTCTTTTTCCAACCTTAATGATTCTGATTCTGTGATAGCTACTCCTTTCCTTTGTATATTCTAAGTTGGTTATGTGATCCAACTGCTGTGAAAAATGCTAAAAATGTTTTAAGGAAACCTATTAGCTGAGGTGACACATCCTACATCTGGTGTTCAATTTGGTATTGTTTCATTGATGCTAATATGGACTGGTGCTGGTTCAGTGCACAGCTGATTTAGATGTATAACAGTAAACATACTTTTTGCTCTATTGCTTAGCTAGAAAGGTCTTAAGATAAAACCTGTACTTATTTTGCTGAGATGAATCCATGACAGCTTTCTCTGTGACAAATAGGAAAAATTTGACCTGTTGTACTAAGCAATTTCAGAACTTATATTCTAAAGAAATTTCTTGTTGGATAAGTCTGAAATCCTTAATGAAGCAGTGCTCTAGAAATGTCAAATGTTATTTTTATTTTTATGTGGAAATACTGAAACCAATTAACAATACTTAAACCACTTAATATAAATGTCTGTTGTGGTTAAAGAAAACTAATGTAATTAATTGGTCAATGGTCTTTAAACCTGCTGGAAGCTGTTAATTCCAGTCATTTAAAAATCAACTACAACAACAACAACAAAAAAAACCAACAACAAAAAAAACCCAAACAAAATTGTCTGTCATTTAACAGTGTGGAAAGCCATTACAATTTATTCTTGACTTAAGCGCATATGATGCTTTCCTATATGCCGAGTATGGAAAAAACTCACAGAAACATAACTGATATTGCATAGACTTTTTGTGTTTAAAGTAAATAAAATATAAAAGTTGCTTAATTACAGTATTTAGGGAGACTTTAATATTATTTTCAAATGGTTTAATTTCATCCCAGTATCTTTGTGATGAAGTCTCAAATGAGCAAGGACAAATCAACATGTATTTCTTTATTGCACACTGCCATGGTTCTTACAGAGTCAGTATTAACCTTTTTAACAGACTCATACTGTTATTCCTCTCTGATGCAATGTCATTGACAAGATGTTTTAGACTTTCACTATAATTTTCTTGGTGCTCTAGAGATCAAATGGCTTCAGAAAGTACTTCAGAACCTCATGTCAAAATTCTTAGTTGATATAAATGTATTTATGCTCCTTCAAAAAGAAAGAAAAACAAACCTCAGTCCAAAAGAATCCATTCCAACCAAGTTAGAGAAATTTGTTTTCAGAATTAAATATTTCTATACTTCTTACAATATCCTTTAAGCTTTAAAACCATATTAAGTTTTGAAATATTTGTAGACCATGGATTACAGTATACTCATTCAAAATGAGGAAACAATGACTTATAAAATTGAGTTTTTTCTCCCAAATATGAACTCTAGACTTCCATTAAATGCAGTGTTCTATTTTACAGGTGGAATGAGGGTGGTGTAGCACAGTGTCCCTCCACTTCTGAAAAACTATGTTAATACAGAAGTTTTTTTTAAATGCTAGAGCAGAACCTACATGGTACTTTCTCTGAGCTCATAATACATCTATGACTTTTTGGTTGCATAGTTTTAACAATATTTTCTTTTCTTGCTCAGTAGATTCTGGAGATTCATGTTATCTCAAGAGTCTTCTAGCTCACCCTAGCCATGTGTCCATTACCTTGCAAACGCATTAAGGTCTGGTCCCTACTTTAGTCCTGATCTTTTGCACATTCATTCTGTATAAACACGACATAATTTTCAAGCATATATGTGAAGTTTGTCTCAGAGTGCCATAAAGCACCCCAAACATTTAGTGACCAAAACCTTTAGAAGTATCTAGAAGTCTAAAAGGGCCTAAAATTTAGGGAAAGATCAACTATACTGTGCCAATCCACATCTTGCCAGCACTCACATCCTATATTTTAGGAAATTCTATTGGCTGGTGTTAAATCAATCACTAGTGCTTCTTTTTAGAAGTTTCTGAACTGTGTAGTGTGAAAAAAGTAGAATTTGTATGTTGATATGGATGCACAAGACAAAGCTGAGAAGCATGAAGGACTGTAGGCCACTTTCTCATTAAGGAGATGACATATGGCATATTTATTGTCTTGGACATGCAATTTTTATGCAGTATTACTTATTTTGTAATTCATTGCTCAGCTTAGCATCCAGTAAACTACCACATATATGCAGAAGACACCTATGAAGCTAATTTTTGGGGTGTACACAGAAAACCTAATAACTAAAATCTCCCTTGCACATGCAAGTGAGATTGAAGGACTAAAGGTAAGAAAACAGAAGTTTAAAGGACACTGAAATATTTAACTTTTAAACAAAATTTGAAAGCATAGCTTGTAGGTATTGCAGTCTTTCAGATGTGCAGCTGTAGAACAGCTGAATTATTACAGGATGCCTCTGGATGACTGATTTAAAACCCCTCTTGAGACTGAACTAAAATTGACCATGATATATAGTTGTTTGGGCTTGAGATAGGTAGGTGATTTGGAATATGGTACTGTTCATAAAATTGCCATCTAGGTCTGAGCTGTGTGCCACTTTGATAGTTTAATTACAAATCTATCACTTAAATCTTTCTGAAAGATGAGTTGTTGTTCAAGCAAATTCTGATCTAATCGAGCAATACAAGATGAGGTTCTATGGTTTATAAAGGAGAACAGACTGGACTGTTATAATGTGCTGAAGATCCTTTATTTTTCCCAAATTTGAAAAGTAGAATGCAATCCAGCTTTAGGAAAAATAAATGTGCTATAGATCAGACTGCTTTTCAAAGTGCAGATTAAACAGCTTTTGTATGATTTTTAAAATCTATGTTTCCTTGGACTCATTTTAATTTTGCTGTGTCTTATAGGACTACAAAATAGCATAGTTCTACACCTAGTGGTCTGGCATAATTTGTGCAAAAAATTCTTGTGATTTCATTTTTTATTGTGATCACTTATTTAGAGTCAGGTTTTTTTATAGTTTTGCAAAACTAGGGCTCAGAATTTCTATACAACTTTCAAAAGCATCTGAACTTCTGAAGGATTTATTTAATCATTTGTAGCTCATACTATCCTTTAAGGAAATCATTATTTCCTAAATTAATGAAGTTAAATTAGAACTTTGAACTGGTACTAATTAATATAGAAGAGACAATGCATGATGACCTGGATTTAGTTCAAGTCTGGTGGGCTTATGAGTACTGTGTTATAAGAACTAGGTTACTGAAGAGGACATGCTTGGATGATGCATGCTGTTCAGTAGATATGGCCAGTGCCTCAAAAGTTGTTAATCTGGTCAAACAAAACAAGTACTACGGAAGTATTTACTGCAATAAGAATATGTTTGCAGTGTTATATATTTCGTTATCTATAATGGTGCATATTTATCTGCATATGTATATAATTATATACATTTATATACATACAATTTGAACTTTCATGTCAATTACTTTTCTGAAGCCACACTTCCACAAAGCAATCTGTTAAGGGCCTACTAATAGACAGCTCTGCTGTTGTCTGTTAGACTGCTGACATCTCTGCTGTGTAATCTTCTGTGTGCTACACACACTGTCATGTGCCTGGGAAGTGCTGTAATTGCCAGAATTCTGTTGGCTGAGAACTTTGATCCCAGCTTTTCATTACAGCCACACAATTTTCCCAGGTGCTTTCAAGGCTACAACTCCAAGTCTTCTATCATTCTTTGCGTTTACGGGGTTTTACAGGGAAAGCAGTTATCTGGAAATTTCACTGGGTCTTATACCCAGACCAAAACTTCTTAAACGATTGGATTTTTTTGAAGACAGTTCCTACGAATCTCTGAAGTGCCAGTGGCCCAATACCATATTTTCAGTAGCAATCAATAGAAATTTTCTAGGACAGATCATCACAGAATAAATTAGGTGAAGTTATTACCAGGATCCTTTCCTAATTTCTAACATTTTCTGGGTCAGACGTTTGGACCAGGACTAAACACTAACATTTTTGGGCTGGCTGTTATTTCCAGACAGCCTTTTTTTGTGGGGGGGGAACAACTTTAGCCAGCAACTAAATCCCACATAGCTGTTGCGTGCACACAGCTGATCACTCACACACAGACAAACAAACACACACAGAGACTCCTGGGGAAATGGGGGCAAGAAATCATAAAATAATACAATTGTTAAGGTTAGAAAAGACCTGTAAGTTCATTGAGTTCAGCTGCCATACTTACTGACCACCAACACGTTCACTATTGAATCACACTCCCAAGTGCCATATCCACATATTTTTTGACTCTTCCAGAGATCATGACTCCACCTCCAGAATCAGAAAAGTCAGAAAACTCATGGGTTGAGACAAAAGGTTTAAAAGGTAAAGCAGTGCTGTGGTTTAACGTAGGTTTGATTTTCAGTCAGGGAGGGAGTCCAAGACCTGCAGAAGGGGTTCCCTGTGGGGACCTGGTGGAACCAATCAGCTGACTAGTTTTGAAGATTGACACATGCTTAAACCACTTAAAAGAGCTGGATACACCTCTATGAAAACACATTTAAGGAAGGGCAAGCCCAAGAAAAGTTCCCTTGGCTTCCAGCCTTTGAACAGGTAACTGGTCAGGCCGGCCAGTCTGGCCCAGGTGGGTGCATGGCTCAGCTGAGATTCCTGCCTGCGCCAGGCCATGCCACCAGGGCTATCCCAGCACTGCGAGCGACCACTTGGCCGGGACCAGCACTGGGGGTGACCCCGTGGCTGGCACTGGGAGCAGCCCTGAGACCAGGAGCGGCCATAAGGCTGGGAGTGCTCGGCTGAAATCGGCGTGGCCAGGGCAGTGCCGTGCAGTTGTGGCTATCTCAGTATGGCTCACAATGAACCTTGTTTGCTTGGCCACTTTTACCCAGCTATGCTGTGGGCTGAAGGACAAAGCAGCAGCAGCAGTTTGGTTTTTTTTGGCACCCCGCATGAAGAGAGGTTATGGCACCAGCAGCCAGCTCAGTGTCTGCGGAGACCACGTGGCCAGCAGAGAGACACGGCGAGCGACTTCCCCGATGCAGAGCCTGGATGAGCTCAACCTTTCAGCTCTGCAGAACTCCATAAAAACTGTTTCAATTGATAAAGCTTGAGAGCAAGTGAATCTACAAATACCAATTTTCTCCTGAATCAGGAGGCAGGAAAGGGTGAAGACACGTAGAGTAAACCACACGGGACACTGAAATCAGTGAAGGAGTCAAATTCTAGATGGGAGGAGATTGAGGAGATGTGTTAGTTCTGGGCTGAGATTCTCTGGTAAGGCTATGGTGAAGATACAATTGATATGTCAGACTTTGTTTTTTCCCTGTCACTCATAGAATGCATTGGGGGGATGTAGTGTTCTATCCACGGCCGTGAGCAGAAGCACCAGTGTTGAAGTAAGCAGATATTGCAGTAGCTGTAATCCAATGAGAAGCTTGAACAGAGAGGGATGAGAGAAATGAGAAACTTTGCCCCCAGGGATAGAAGAAGAAAACCTCCAGTCCCAGAGATAAAAGAAGAGAACTTTTGTTCCTATACTAGAACAGCTCATCCTTAAAATTGCACCCCAATAAGTTGACATGGCCCATGAAAGCAGCTGTGGGAAAGCTGGAAAGCATGGATAGGACTTTCATACTGCAAACAGATTTTCCTTTCCCAGGCGGCTGATTTGCTGTGACATTGAAACCAGAAGAGAACTGTTTCTTGTGGAGAAGTCTCCATGGCATGGCAAAAGAGACTCCTCTCCCTAAGTGAACTGAAGAAAGACTATTTTAGATGTGGTAAACTGACTGAAAGTCCCAGGTTTTGTCTCTTTGTGTTGTCAGTGGGAAAGAGAAGAGGGTGTAGGGGAAGGAGGGGTGTTCTGAGGCTTTACACTAATATTCTTATTATTTTTTCTTTTAATTATGTAAATAAAATTTTCTTTATACTTTTTAAAGTTTTGAGCCCATTTTGCCCTTCTCCTAATCTATATCTCGCAACAGGAAATGAGTAAATATTTCTAGTGGGTGCATTGGTGTTTGGCCAGCACTAAGCCCACTACAAGCAGAAACTGTGCAAGGAAGCAAAGCAAAACAAGGGATTTGTACACAGCTTTGTATGGGCTGGCACATGTTCAACCATCCCCTGAAAGCACAGCTCCATCACATGTAACAGTGACTTTGGAAGACGAACACCCTCGCTCTAAACATCTCCCCTTCTTTTTTCTTCCCCCAGCTTTAGATGATGCTCCTGTTGTCATGTGGTGTGGAATATCCCTTGAGTCAGCGAAGTTTGACTGTCCCGTCTGTGTCCCCTCCCAGTTTGTTGTGTACCTGATTCCTCACTGGTGGGGTGGGCTGAGAGGCAAAAAGGGGCTTGACTCTGTGTAAACAAGGCTGAACAACAATAAAATACCAATGTTTCCAGCACAAAACTAAAACACAGCCCCATGCCAGCTACTATGAAAAAAATTAACTCTATCCCAGCCAAAACCGCTACAGAAAGAATATGGACCATCTAATAAGGGTTAATATTTATCATTATGAGTTCAATAGCAAAATGAAGCATACATTTCACCTTAGGAAAGCAAACTCTTTCAGGACAAATATTGTTTCTGTTAAAGCCCCTTTGTGTAACCCTTTATTACGTGCTGTTCTTGTAATGCCTTAAAGGTAGTAGAAAGGATAAAAATGTTCACTGTGTCTGTTTCATCTATAATGAAAAGCAGCTGCAAAACCTAAGTAACAATGAATTAATTTGCCATGCTTTCTGTGGCTCTATGCAATATTCTCTATACACATAACCTTTCAGCATGGTGATACCTTGGAAGAGAATGAGATTTTTCATAAAAATAAGGACTTCATGGTTTTAAGAAGTGCTGTATGTTGTATATATTGAAAACACTTTACAAATGTCTATTTTTAGTACTTTGAATTGGAACACAGTTTTTACCAGCAGGAAGTAAAAAAAAAAATTACTAAATGTAAAAGGAAAATCTAAAATAATTTCATTCTCTTTTCTACTGTTCCCCTTTCCTTCATAAAGGAAAACCTGTATTGATCATTGAAATTCTTCTCTCAAGAGATGCTTGAAATGACTGTGTCCTTGAGAGCACTTGTCCTAATTTACTGTCTAATTAAGAGTCACATACTTGCTCTCTCCTACAGTATTTCTGGTGGTCAGGGGCTCAGGATATTACAGCTCTTCATGACACAGAAATATAACAGAAAAGGAAAAATTACTTTTAAAAAAAGTCCCCAAAAAACAAAAATCCCCAACTCTTGACTTCAGAAAAAATATGCTGACAAAATAGGAGTGAAAATCTCAGGAAGCAACAGAATTTCAACCTAATAAAGATATTGTATTGCTATGTACCAAGATGCTGTGATCATGATGCTACATTAACATAAACTGAAAAAAAAAACCACTTCCATTGGAAAATTAACTTTTCAGTTTGTTTCAGATCAAATATTGGCATACACTGTGCAATACATCCCTTGTATTCGTTTCAAGTAACAAAAGTTTGGTATCTGGTAGAGGGTCTGTGGGGATGGCTTCAGTGAGAACATACCAGAAACTTTCCCTCATGTCAAACAGCCAGTTCCAGCTGGCTCCAAGACAGACCCATCACTGGACAAAGCTCAATCAGTTGGTAGCACCTCAGGGAAAACCTGTTTAATGAAGGAGAAAAAATACTGTGCAACAGTAGCTGGGAGAGAGGAGTTAGATGCTCTGCAGATACCAAGGTCAGAGGAGAAGGAGGGAGAGGAGGTGCTCCAAGCACTGGAGAAGAAACTCCCCTGCAGCCTGCAGTGCAGATGACTGTGACTTAAGTAGTTCTCCTAGAGGTGGATTTGTCCCAAAGGAAGCTGTGACCCCATAGAGAGTCCCTGCTGGAGTAGGCTCCTGGAATGAACTATGACCCTGTGGGGACTGAAACTAACTTGAGGTCAGATCATCTGAATTACACCTTCCTCTACACCAGGCGGTTTAGATCCCCATCCAACCAAATCCTGAATGTTTCCAGGGATGGGACATCTACCACCTCTCTGGGCAGCATGTTCCTGTGTTTCACTACCCAATTTGGCTTCACTCTAGTTGCACTGAAACAACCTAGTCATTCCACACAGTAAAATCTCTTTTTTTTTGACCCTTATCGTCCTTTATTTTAAACCAATTGTATTCTGTAAGCCTCCTTGTATAGTTGTTGCTTTAATACTGAGCAAAATTAATATAACATTTTTGCAAAACTTCTGGCAGTCTGAAGCCCATGACTTCATTCTATTAATGACAATAAATATAACTCAGTTATATTGCATGCTCATAATGAATAGAAGGCATTATTTAATCAGGATGAAAACATTAAAGCATAACTCAATAAATAGGAAGACTTCCTTAATAATGTCTCCACAAAATTTCTTCAGTGTTCTTACCTTATAGTTTGGAATAAAAAGTTCTAGCCTACGTCTCCTGTTCATAGGTACCTTTTTTCTTATTTCAATTGCATTTGAATAATAAAATGTTGTTAATTTGTCCCTTGACTTTTTTTTTAAGTTTCTTGATCCTCCCAGTAAAGAATGGCTAGGGTACAAATTGGCAGAGGTTTGAGAATCTTCTTCCAGAAATTGAAGATTTTGCAATAAGAGAATATAATCAAATAACACCCTCAGGGCACAATGTTCAAAACTTCTTTTACTAGCATTATACATGAATTTTACTCTTTAATTAAAAACTTGGAGTGTAAGAAGGAAATAATATGATTGGTAACATATGATGGAAATGAAGTATGAAAAATTTTCTTTAGACCAATACTGCTTATATATGAAAATCTGGTATAATAACCATTCCTTAGTCTGGATTCTGCAGCTGCAGGCTGATTAAAGCTCAGCAGGAAGAGCTATAATAAACAAATACCACCTGCTGCAAGAACAGGTGTTTGTGTCTTCATTTAGAAACCAAAGTAAAACAGAAGATGCCAAGGGGCTGAAGTAGATCAGTATTGGGATTGACATAATTTGTTACTACTTGTCCTTGAACTTAAAAGCATATTATTTTGCTTTCAAGACTCCTTGATAAGGATTCAACACTATTTTCTAGTAATTAAGAAGCTCTTTGCTTTCTCTGTTCAGTTATCCATTCTCAATACTGTGTGCATTCACTGAAAGTATTTGTTTCTCCATTCAGTAGTGTATAGCATGTTTTTGACTAAGAATATTCCATGCGTAAAAATAAGTAAAACCAACATTTGATATTTTATTTAATTTCACTAATCTCATCAGTGTTTTATTTGACATTTTTAGTCCAAACAAATCAATACAGTCATTGGAATTTATCATGCTTGTTCTGTTCCTCGATGGATTTAATACATGTCTATAAAAGAAGATTTGCATTTATAAAAAAAAATACAAACCATTCTGCTTCTGATATTTATCTCAGTGACACTTCTGATGCAGAGAAAGCAGATGAGTATCTTCCCCAATAAATCTGACTGTCTGTTCAATGTGTCTTTCAGTGTGCAACTTCTCAGTGGTCACTTTTATATGCAGAATTTTTTCTTCACTGTAACAGCACTTAAGCAATAATAATCAGAGTAACTGTCTAGATAAAAGCATGAATTTACATGCTATTTAATTGTTCATGTAAACAAAACATAGTAGAGCACGTAGAAATGATTGTGATATACTTTTAGCTTAACCCAGAATCAATTGGAGTAAATGGATTGATCCTGTACGAGGAAAGTTACTTTCACGTTATAACAAGTCTCAAGGTACTTTGCAAAGAGATTTTACTTTTGTCTGTAGTTTAGAGTGGATGACTTCAAGATAGTTCATGGTAGCAGATAAAACTTACAGCCAGCAGGCAAAGACCTCCAAGGTAACAAAGTTTCTGAGAACTCCATTTTTTTTCTCTTTTGCAAGAGATTTTACACATAAATAAGTGCTGAAATCCCATAATACTTAAAGCGGATGTGAAGAGTTATTACTGGGAATACAAGCAATATCACAAAGTAATTTAAAATCTGCACACTGCCAGAAGTATGGATTATAAAAAGGAGAAGCTGAGAACTAGAAAGCTTTTGGGAAGATTTAGCATATTTAAGATGTAAAAATTACTTTGCTGACTTATTTAGGGAGCCTGCATGGGTGGAACAGGAGCTGGAGCTGCATGCTGCCAAGGGCAGAATTACCTGGGGGTTTTTTGTTTGTTTTTGAATTTCTGGCAGCCAAAATACTTAATAAACTTGGAAGTAAGTGATGTTTGTATCATTCTTAAATCATTCTTCAATATCTTGTAAGAGAGAGCAAAAAACCTGTTATTTGCTACAATGGCCATAAGCACATTGACAACAAGGTGACTACATCTCTTACGTTGCTGGGTATTGCAGGATAAAATTTCAGTCTTTCAAGAGGAGGACACAAGCAAATCTCATTATGTCTGTAAAATTGACTTGCACTAATATTAAAGATGTCTGGAACTTTTTAAAATCATGTTTGCTATATTAAATATAATGAAGTATTAAAATGAGATTTAATATAGGTGAGAAACATTTTCCAATAGGACAAGATATGACTTCTAATTCTGCTCTGAAAAGCCTACACTTTAGTGTTACAGATTTTTTTTAATTTAACAACTATTACAGTTAAATTAGTAATATAAATATATTTTTTTAACATAGTAGGATACAAGTATGAATCAAAGAGCTGGGAAAGACCTTAAATACACATTGAAAATTAGTGCAGAAGAAAAGATAATTTTTGAAATGGCTCTGATATAGATTATAGAATGTAACTAAGTTGAGTGAATATTCAAATATATATGGAAACATAAGCCGTAATAATGAACCTTTGAGAAGTCAAACTGCATGTTGAGTTTAACAAAAAGAAAGTTAAGAGAAATCTCAATTAGCCTGTAGACTCATGAAAACAAAACAGATCTGACAACTGTTCTAACAAAACCTTAAAATAAATGGGGCACAAATTTGAATGAACATTTTAGTTTTAGGTGAAGATACCTATTGGCTGTCATAGTTAACTGAGTTTTTTAATATATATAAAACTTTCAGAATTACACAAATTTATTGCAGAAAATGAGTTAGATCAACAGTTTCTTAACGTAAGGTCTATGGAACTTTGAAATAATTTATTAGAAAATGAAGCTGCTATGAAATTGGAAAGCTATGTAAATAAGTAGAGCAATGAACCAACTACCCAAAACCATCAAGACCAAAAGTTTGCCCATATTTGGGATACTTCTGTTATAAAATCTGTTGTTTAATGCTGAGAAATATTGTTGCATTTTCTTACTTCCCCTTCGTTCAGGCTGAGGCTTACAGAACTGATTTATTTCTTCCTTCAGTATCACATGGAGCAACTATCACACCTCAAACCTATTATTTCCCCTTTCTTTTACAATATATACGATAACTAATGCATAACTGATATGCTAGTTTGTCTGAGGTTTTTTCCTAATGGTCTTAAACGTGAAAGCATTTGCTGTTGGAAAGAGTTTGAAACTTAGGTAGCCTGGAAATGGAGCATTGCACACTTGTCACGTTCAGGTAGTGGGACACTGTGAAAGTATGTCACAAAGGGTAAATAGACATGAAGTGATGTGGTGAAGGGAAAATAGACATGAAGTGATGTGGTGAGGGGAAAATAGACATGCAGTGATGTGGTGAAGGCTCCAGCCCTAAACTGAAGACCTGATCACAAATAATCAAAGGTTGTCTTTGCCTACATTGATTGTTGTTTACACCTGTATTTTTTTATTTTACCTCATAGCTGACAATGAACCCTTCTGCCTGATTTTATCTCCAGTGGTGTAATTGGACTAGGCTGTAAAGGTTTCTTGTGAAACTAGCTGCATAAAAATATGCAACTACACATATGTGTAATGTCTTGACTAGTTAGCTGGCTTATTTTCATTAGAAAAACTGTAGAGAATTTTATTTTAAACGTTGACATGGTATGAAGTCTACCCTAAATCACTGCTCAAATAAAGGATTTTAGGTCTGGATAGATGAACTCAAGATGAACTGGAATAAAAGGAAGTAATAGGTACATGTTTTATGTAATTTTTTCTGACTTACACATATTTGTAACATATTTGAGGCTGAAAACTAGTGAGTGAGAGAAAGCGTGATGAAAACTGTGACAACTGCAAATTGTTGTTGGATGTAGAGCAAGTAAGAGATTGGTCTCAGGCTACTTGATTAGCAAGGGTGGTATCATCTTGTACTGACGTTCGAGTTTATAATGTAATAATAGAGACAGTTGCCTGATATGGGGGGAGATCAACACACCACGTGTGGCCCTCAAACCCCATGTTGAAGGCTGAGCCCAGCACGGAACAGTTTC
Source organism: Tichodroma muraria (assembly GCA_013390105.1). Classification (NCBI taxonomy): domain Eukaryota; kingdom Metazoa; phylum Chordata; class Aves; order Passeriformes; family Sittidae; genus Tichodroma; species Tichodroma muraria. Next base: position 15,864 of record WAAG01074744.1, read on the forward strand.
ACACAGAGACCAGGCCACCAGATAGGAACCCAGCAGGCAGCACGAGTGCCCTGAGCCCCTGGATCTGTACTGCCAGTGTAACCTGCGCTAGAAGGGCAGGCATGTGGCTGTAGGATGTAGTATGTGCTACGTAGGATTAACCCACCTGCCTAGATTTTTCCATCCACCACTATATAAAAATGTTTATTGAATAAACTCTAGATTATGTTAGAATGATGTTGTGGTTCTGTTCTCAGAAGCACTGCAAGCAATTACCTAATTGCAAGAATTCATTCCTCTTTAAATAGAAAATGTCTCGGTAAAAGTGTTTTCTTGTCCAACTGTTTACATGTCATGATTCTTCTCTTCAAGAGACTGTGGAGTATTAGAGTTTGAAAACAACCACAAAGAAAAACCCCACAAAACCTGCTTCTGTGCCAAAACAAGGCAGAAAACAAAATAATCGAGAAAGGATAAAACTCATTATTTCAAAGAAGGTACTGAGAGGTAGGCAGCAGACGCAGAATTGTCTTCTAGCAAGAGATATGTTTTCTTATTCTTGCTACACAATTTAACATACCAGTCCACATCTAAAACAAAATCCTATAAAAATCTGTTCAATTCTTATTTTCTTATTTTCACAGGACTGTGAAAGAGATGTACATGAACACCCTAGATGTTACAAGTTCAGGAATATTTTTTTTTGATTGTTAAATCATACAAAGGATGGAGAGTGGTTCAGGGAATACTTCTCCATTTCTTAACTTTGGGGTTTTTTTTCCCATATTTTGTAATTCTGGAAGCTTTCATGTACTGGATTTATTTAAAAGAAAAAGCAATAAACCTATTTCAGTGCTTTCAAAAGCCCACAATGATAACTGAATATCAGGCAAAGGTTTTCTGAAAGAGTTTTCAGATTCTTCAGATGTTCTGAAAAGTATCCTTTACATTCTTCTTTAACTGAGTTTATTAAATAGCTCTTAGTCACAAATTGTTCCCTATGACTTTGATGTCAAATACATTGTTTATTTTGGAAATGCCTGTGTTGTTGCTGGTATATGATGTACAATCCATTAGTGGCTGTTTCTCATCCAACAGCTTTTGTAAATTATTTGAGACAGAGTAAAATATAAATTATTATTGAAGTATATATTATTATTCAAGACAGTGAATCCTGTTTTCCTGTCTTCCTATGGAAAACAGATTTGCCTGCTTTACCAGATTTAAAAGAAAAAAGTCAGGAAAGCTGCTAAAGCTCTGCAATGATCATATAGTATGTACATTAATCAAATTTAGAATATATTTCTCAATTATTAATACTTCATTTTTTTCAGAACTTGTGTTCATATTGATTTTATTCTGTGGTTCCTTAAGCTCTACTCAATTCATTAGTGCACACAGTGTGGATCTTTATACTCCTACATATTTCCTCTAAAGCTAATGAAGAAATCCTGGATGTAGAAGTCTGTATTCATAATTTTATTTTCAAATTTTATTCAAACACACACTTTTTCAGACTACATGCTACATCTTTGAAGCCTTCAGTTTATGAGTCTAAGAATTCATTTATTGATATTTTCACCAAATTTTCTTTATGATGAAACACAGTGAATGGATAAACAAACAGAAGGGTTCAAATTTTTGCTAGGAGATTCTGTTGTTTCGTAGTTCAGTACAGTAATGTCTGCCACATCCCTATGCACACAACGTAGCTGGGATTAGGTTTGTTTTCTTCATACCAGCCCCCATGATGATGAGCTTTGGATTTTTGACTTAAACAGGGTTGGTAAAATTTCAATAGTTTGTCTGTTGCTGAGTAGTTCTTGCAAAATGTGCTCTCCTCCCTAGTCTGCCCTACTCCCCAGGCAAAGTGAATAAGATGGTGCTGGGCAAGGGGCTGGAAGGAGACGCAGCTGGGACAGCTGACCAGGATTGGCATTCCATACCAGATGATGTCATGCTTAACAATAAATGCTGGGGAAAAAGGCAAAAAAAAAGAGTGAGTACCTACCTGCGTAGGCATTTAAAACTGATTGTTTTAATTTTAAATCTCTAAAATAATTTTTAAAATTAAATTTACGCAATTTTTTAAAAAATTAGTCCCCTTTCTCTTTCATTTTTGTCTTTTTTAAGAAATAAAAACATCAAACAGGAACCTAGAAACAACATTTACAATTCTGTTTTTTTCACAATCATGTTAGTCCTGATTTCTTACTTGAAGTAGTGATCTTAAAAGTATTCTATTTCATATTTCACTCATTTCCCATAGTTTACAGAAAGGTTTTGAAAGTAATTCAAGAAGCAATTACTGAAATAATTGTTTTATGATATATAACTGTGATGAAACAGAGTTGAAAACCTTTTCTTTTCTCTATTCTCCAAAATCCTCAAGATAAAGATGAACATAAAAGAAAAGCATAACAACCTAAAAGTTTTGCATGATGGTGCCAGGTTTTTTACCTGTATGTCTGTCTTCTACAGCATCTTATAAAGGGTCAATTATGGCACCAAGTGGATGGTAATAGCTATTAAAGGCCTCATATAGAGCTATGGACTATGATTTTTGAGAAATGAATGTTCATATATTTTTATTCTAGTTCATTTGTTTTCTGAAGCAAAAAGTTATGATCAATCACCCAGACATATTTTAAATTAATTATCATATTTAGAGATATGAGTTTTCTCTCAAGCCAAAACCAAAAAAATTCTTGGATATTGGTGGAGGTATTATTGAAGGCAATTAACCTGTATTGTGTTCCCTATTTGTACACATTATTTTTGAAAGAAATGACTGAATGTTTTTCAGAGGAAATTTTTAAGATCAGGAAAGCAGAACTGCAAGATCTTATCAACATATGGAAAGATCATTTACAATGAAATGGAAAACCATAACTAATGTATTGAAAGAGTCAAAAAAAAAAGAGTAACATTTTTTACCAATTTTTCCTATATATTTTCTGAGAACTGAAGAAGTGCAGGACAGCCTCTGTGCGATAAGGAATGATTTAACTGAATCATAACACTGGAGGGAAGGAAAACTTGATTTATTAAGCTTCCTTTTAGGACCAGCCTACAGGGAAAACAGTAGACTAGATAGTTCTAACATACATGTAGACAGTTGAAAAATGACTTGAAGCTGCTGCTGCCAAAAATGTCCTTGGAAACACTGTATCTCCAAAGCCTTTGGCCTAAATACTCCCATAAAGTAGACTAGAAACTCCTGGAGTTTTCTACAAACCTGTCTGCATACATGTGTTCTGCTTCATTCAGCTAGCAGGTGGTTTGATCCCCACCTGAGTCACAGAAACTCAGGGATCTGAGCCTTTTCATTGTCCCTTTTCTTTGTCAGTGATCAGCCAGGTAAAATATGAACAGAAAGATAGATGTGCAAAAGTGTGCCTCAGGTAGAGTTATTACTCCCCATTAACCTTTACCTGGAGAATTTCAGATCACAGCAAGAGAGCCATCTTCAGTTTGATGTTGACCTAGAATCCCTGTGTTGATAACACTAAGATGAGATAGGGGATTGAAAACTGTTTCCCAGGGCTCGTAGTCCTATTTTTAACTGTTGAATACTACCAGTATGTTTATATTCCAGATACAAGGGGATGGATCAAGTTCCCATTGCAATCCTTAGAAAGTTGCCTAAATATTTCTGTGGATATTAATGTATACCAGTAGTACATACATCAAATTACACCACAAGCAGTCTTCAATGGAGTACTAAATCTCCAAGGAAAATATTGGCACTTATAAGTAAATTGTTTCCCACAAGCAGGATTCATTCATTAAAATTATCAAATACTATCAGCATTATGAAGAGGCAAAAATCAATTTACAAGACATAATTTCTCTATTGTATTTAGAA
>WAAG01074749.1:3304-14795 GCA_013390105.1 Tichodroma muraria
AAAAGAAAAAAAAAGTTCACAAATATTTACCAAAGTAAAAAACACTTGCAATAACATCTTGTGTGCTATCTGTGCTCTACTGTAAAACCAAGGTTTCACAAAAATACTATGATACTCAACACATTCTTGAAGTATCTTGAAGGATTCACATGCAAACATCTAATTGTTAGTGGTGGTGGTGGTGTTCAATGTTCTCCAACTATTATTCTCCTTTAACGGCAGGTTTGGATTAGGTATTAGGAGCAAATCCTTCTCTCTGTTGGTGGTGAGGCCATGGCAAAGGGTGCCCAGCAAAGCTGTGGCTGCCTCATCCCTGGAAGTGTCCAGGGCCAGGTTGAACAGCCTGGGATAGTGGAAGATGTCCCTGCCCATGGCAGGGAGTGTGGAACGAGATGATCTTTAAGGCCCTTTCCAACCCAAACTAGTCTAACACTCCTTGTTGATTCTAACAGATTGGTTTAAATCGCAGCAAGTTCACCTAATCTAATTAGATTTGATATTTCATAATAACCTGACTGCCTTTCCAGAGACAATCTTACTTTTATCATCTCTACAGCAATCACGCTTTTATATTAAGCTTAAAATGTTAGGACATTGGAAATAATGTATTGTGGCCAATTGAAATTTTACCAACAAATAGCATTTGAGGGATTTAAACAGATAGCAGCAATTATCTTCCTCTTTGTAAAGCATGAAAGATAAAAATGATTATTTCTTCAAGATCACTATAATATTCATATATCTACTTAACTTTCTTCCTTGTAAGGTCCCATTTGTTTTCTTTAGAACTGAATAAAAATATTTTAAAGATTATGATTATTCAGTACTTATGAGAAAATTAATAGCAGCTACTACAAAGGCATGTAAAAGAAGTAACAGAATGTAGAATTTTCTTACCCAGTATTAATAAAAAAGGCTCTCTTGCTTAATGACATTAAAGGGCAAAAATTTCAGGGTGGACAGATAGAAACAGTCATTTTACACAACAGGTCTAACTGATAAAATACTTTAGGCAGTATTGAATTTAAGTCAAATAATATTCGAAAGAGTAGCCCCCTTAATGAACATGAATAGCACAAATCATCTTGCCAGCTAGAATTTAATTATGAAATTATTGATTGTTATGGTTCAAGGCACAAAATGATCACTAGATGGAACCAAGGAAAGGGGTTCCTTCTCTGATATATTACAGTTGCAGGGAGGCCTGTATTTTCTCTGAAACAACCAACTCTGCTGACAGAGAATAAATACAAGGTCAACTGCAGGTCAAGATGACAGCTTCTAATAAAAGGCAATTAATTTTCTCTGAAAGAAAACATACCATGGACTTCACTATCTGAAAAGATGTTGGGCAGGAGGGTATCCAGGATTGCTGTCTACAACAGTGGGCCTTCCCACTTCCACCACTTTATTTGTTCTTCGTGATTTCGGCTGATAAAGGATCATGCTTACACTCGGTTTGGTTGTGGGATGGAGGAAGAATGGGAAGTTGGCCTTCCTGCCCTCCCCTGAGCCCAGCTGAGGCAGTTCATGCAGGACGACTCAAAGTCATTCCAGCAGGTGTCACGCAGGAGGAGACGGAGCCTGCAATCCGTACTGCTCCTCCTGCTGACTCTTCACTAGCACAGAGAAGGCAGCGTGGATACCCACGAACCACGCAAATACAGGCATCACTGGAGGCAAAGGGATGGACACCCTTCAGCTACTGCTTCTGCATTTTTCTTTAGCAGGAAAACTTGAGTAAAAGGATGCTCAGTGGGCTGGGGCACCTCTCCTGTGAAGACAGGCTGAGCCAATTGGGGCTGTTCAGTCTGGAGAAGAGAAGGCCCTGGGGAGACCTTAAACTCCCTTTCTGTACCTAAGGGGGCTACAAGAGAGCAGGAGAGGGACTTTGGATTAGGACATGGAGCAACAGGACACAGGAGAAGGGCTTCAAACTGAAAGAGGGCAGGTTCAGATTAGGTGCCAGTAAGAAATTCTTTCCTGTGAGGGAGGTGAGGCACTGGAACAGGTTGTCCAGGTAAGTTGTGGATGCCCCATCCCTGGAAGTGCCCCCAGTAGTGTTTCACTTCTAGCAGCAGCAACAAGAAATAATGTAAAGGAACCTACATTATCAGATGCTATACACATCTTACTAGATCTTGGAAAAGTTAGAAACCCCACATCCAGGGTGAGAAGAGTCACCTGGACTGTGGATTTTGAACTTTCTCTGAGGAACAGAATAAATCTAGTTTCCTAAGTGTGGAGTGAATTGATCAAAAGATTTTTGTAAGTGATTTAACATGCCAGCCAGAGAAACAGGGAATGTGGTTTACATACATATAACTACCCTCACATGAACATCAGAGGATTTGTGGGACTCTTAAAAGCATGCAGAGTGAAGTAAAAGTGTACTGAGCAGCCACTACTAGCACATTTGAAAAAGAGTAACTTTATATGTTGTGCTAGAGTGGAACTACATTTTAAATTTCTTTGCTTTATTGCAAAGCCATTTTTGTGGCCCAATTATAATAGAGGATGCAGTTCAGAATTGGATAAATACCAAGGAATCTGAGACCAAGTCTCCAAAGATCAGAGGATTCCTCCACCCCTCTGGGGAACGTGTGGGCCTAAACATGTGCATTCTTAATTTACTGTTTGAAGAAGAATTTGCTATGTCAGATGTTCCACAAAACACCACTTTTAACATTTGTGCTATTTTGAAAGCAAAAGTACGAGAACAAACCATCCAAAAACTAGCATAAAGGACAAATGTTGGTAGATAGTTCAGCATTATGAAAAATTCTATTCATTAAACTTTATGAAACAGAACCCTCCCTTATGACAAGCAGAAAGCAGACTAAATCAAACCACTAGATTCCTGAAGACACAGAAACTTTTCTTCTTTATAAATAAGTAGGGAAAACGTATTTTTTCCTTACAGGCCATTAAGCTGTCTCTTCATTGACATCCTTATCCTTTGCTTGGCGGCCCTGTTTTCTGGCCCCTTCTGCTATCATCTGGAAAGCCTTCTCCAAGACACCTGATTATCTTAGTCTAGCAGCATGAACTGTATTTTGTAAAAATGAACTTTATTTGTAATCTCTGAAAAGGAAAAAAAATAAAAAATCTAAGCACACAAATTGCAATAGACTATTTTAATGGGAACACAATTAGCAAGGCTGCGTCGTTTATTTGCCCAGCTCTGTCCCACTTCTCTGGAATGAAGAATGAGAGCTATTTCTGTGAGAGTCATAAAAATCGCCAGTTTAAGCAATTATTACATGCAATCACGTAACTAAATAGGAAGTTTCATACTGGGAGGCAAAAAGCATCGTATTTTCATCCAGTAGAAAGGATGAAAATATTAACTACAAAGTGATAGATCAAAGCACCTCTCCTTCTCCCCATCCCTGTACTATTCCCAAAGGCTATATTTCTTAAGGACCAAGCAAGCCTGCTTGACAGTGTCAGCTCCTCGACACTCTTTAAAATTATTTCACAAATATTCCAGGAAGGCAACACTACCAGATTTACGGTTATTGACTAACGTTTACAAATACAGAAATAAATTTAGGAATCTGGGATATCTAGTTATCAGACACACTAACATTCACCTGCAGTATTACCCACACTGTATCTCAATATTTTTGCTCACAGACAGAACAAAAAGGTCCTCCAAAACCAAAATCAGACTATCCATAAAGAGACAAATCACACTGCACACCTTCAGAGCCACAGGCACTATTCCCTGTCCCCTTATTGTACATATTTCTCCTGGAAAAGGCATTTTTTTAACTTACCTGTGAACCAGCATTCATATATTGCATATATTCAATATGCAGAACCAGCAAAGTGAAAGTTGGACGATCTAGAATGCATTTCTAACCAGTGCTTACACCAGACCCCAACCACTTCAAACAAATTACAAGTGCCCATCATTGAACCAGGGGTCCTAAGGTCTTTTTCAGTATCTCAGATTGCTCAGAAGGTGATCCTTTGATCACCTGTATACAGTAACAGACATTCAAGAATCAATAGCTGTTAATAAAATATTAGCTTTCTCCCAATCAATATGCACACAACTATGAAATATTCAGCACAGGTTTAAAAATGAGCTCATAGCAAAATGAGAAGTGTTAATATATTGTTTCATTGTGTATAAAATGCAGATTTAGATTTAAAAAAAAGGAGAAACCCCAAGACATGCTAGAGCCTTTGTAACACATATTTCTCACTGTCAGAAAAGCCCATCAGATATAAGAACCATAAACTTTATGGAAAAACTTTTTCTGTTCAGCTTAACAAGCTTTACAGAATTCCTTTGTTTCATAAGTAAAACCCTTACTCTGGAAATCATAAATCCAAGCAGCAAAAACAAAGATACAATAGCAGAGCACAAAGTGCTGCACATTTCACAGACAGGTCACTCCTAACTCGCCAGGCTGCTTTCATCCGCCACGACACACTGCCTTTCAGGAGATACACACCTGTGAAATCCAAACAAATCTACTGCAAGTTCTTGGCCTTTCTACAGGTCCAGTGATTGCATCCCAGATCATTTCCACCATTCCTTAAACTGAACTCACAGGAATTTGGCACTCCTATGATCCAAGGTGAATGAGCTCCTCTGCCCTCTATACGGGATTTCTTTGGAAGAAATGCGGATGTGCCATACCCTGCACAGTCCTCAGTCTTTGGTCACACAAGGAGACACACACTGCAAGATACACACAGGCATAGTGGAGGAGCACTGGAGCCTTTTTTCCTGATATTTTCCAGGAGCCATGTGCTCATTATTACTCAAATCAGACAAGCCATAGAATCTACTCAAGCACCAACAGCAAACACTACAGACATTCTGTACTTGGCCATTAGTCATCCGACAGCTCTTTGTATAGCTCAACAATATGTTTGGACACAGCAGGGCAAATAGAGAACTCCTATCCAGCATGGCCAGCACTGGGCCTGGCTTCACCAGCCTTTGGAAGAAGACATTAACAGAGCCTGGGACTCTGAGAATCAGTATGGGAGGTTTAGGACACACCTATCCATCTGACTTGCCAACCTCACACACATTGCACCTCCTCTTACCTGGCACCATTCTTGAGAGCCTCTTCCTTGGCACACAACAACCATCTTGCAGTTCAATGTGAAAAGCAATTCTGTAAGACCCTGAAAGTGTGGGGGCAAAACCCCAAATTTTTTTCAAAAGAAGATGTGAAGTTAAGAAGAGTCAGAGTATTGCTGTACTGCTCAGCCCCAAAACTAAAAATAGGCTTTTAGGTTTCAGATGAGAAGATTAAAGCATATTCACAAAAAGATATTTCAAATATTAAAATGGAGTGCAAATAGAAAGGTCAAAGTGTTCTCTGTGTTCACTGAGAATATGAAGAGGTGACAGGCTTAAATTGTGGCAAGAGAGATTTAAGGGAGCCATTAAGGAAACCTTTCTAAACGGCTGAGTAAGGGGGACACACACACAGAAAGGGGATTGAAGTGTTTCCCTCATTGAAACTGTTTGTGTATTTTAAGAACAGACAAGACAAAGGATGTTTCAGAGTCCATGGATCCTGCCTTGAGGAATGGTGAGCCTGACTCTATGATTCAGTTACTTCCTTGATTTAGTAGGAGAGTTCAATTCTGTGTCTGAAGAACAAAGAGTTTGTTACAAATGGTATCTAGAAACAGAATACAGACTGGGAAATTTTTTACATGTTTGGACAAAGGAGATGACAAACCCTGGCAGTTATATCTCCAAAAAGATCAGAACTTGACTGAGTAAACTCTTTCCCAAAAGCAAGTTGCACTCCTTAAGGCTTTTACACTTACTGTGGGAGCAGATGACTAAAACATGAGAGCTTCTTGCTTCCAGCCACTGGCCTCGATCCTGCAGCTCCTGCACGTGTGTGAGATAACACATTCCCACTAAGAAATCAGTGTGGTGGCTCTCTTTCTACCCCTCACCTCACTGACTGTTTGTAGCAATTGCCACATTTCGGAATCGAGAATTCTTATGCCATAAAAACGGATTTAGTCCTATTGTATCAAGGAGAAATCCTGCAGTAAGAGAGCTCAGGACAAATGCTGACCAGGAGACACGGCTTGTCCTTGATGCCTCTTTAGATAGACAACTTCATCCATTAATCTTGACTGAATATTAAATCAATAATATTATTTTTTACACTTAAAGCTTAAATTTATGCATAAGCATGAACATACACAGGCAAAACAATTTAAAATACTGCATTTTTGTGACAGCTTATATACCAGGACAAAAGGCTGCAGCTAAGAAATCATGCAAAAATGCTAATTATGCCTAAGTCAAGAAATACAACCATCAGCATGATTTGCGGTCAGCTGTTTAATTAATTTTAGTACTAATAAAGTTACAGAAAATCAATGTGTCAAAAGGACTTGAAAGGATTCAGGTGCTGGATCACCTGAAATTAGCAACACTTCCACGCCTAAAGCACAGGAAAGCACAAAGATGTTTAATTAAACTATTTACCAGTGAGGAATTTAAATCACTGTAAATATTGCATTTTTTGCACTTTCTTTTTCCTCAGACTGAAAGCACTTAGGAGGAAATAATATTCCGTTTTCTAATGTGTTTTGTTTTAAGGAAGGAATGTAAAAATGTTGCAGTCAAACCCAGTAAGCCCATAAAATGAAGGTGAAGTCAGGAACAAAAGAATGTAACACGGCATTTAAAATTAGAAGACTGGGGAATAATTCAACTCCAAAGCAACAAAAGATGTTACAAAACTGCATGGAAAAAGAAGGAGAAGATTTATAACATAAAGGTCACATGGTTACTCAGGGCTCATGCACACTGTGCTTCAATGAACTGCTATTGTTTCTTGTGAAAATGTCAATATCTATAAAAATAAACCTTGCTGTTCACTGAATTCTTGCTGCTGTAAGTCTGTGTTTTCCCCATATCCAATTTATCTGACTCTTTACTAGACTCCTCAATGCTTGTCACCATCTCTGCATGAACTTGGGCAAAATACTCCATCTCTCTGTGCCTCAGCTTCCCTTTTCCAAAAGAGCAATTAAATACTTATCAGGCTTCAAGGGATGCATTGAGAAGCTACATTATCTGTGATTGTACAGCATTCTCTGGCAATACAGAAGAAGCAGCCTTTTTAGTATTGTTAAAAATAGAGCTTCCCTATGGCAATAGTGCACCAGTTAGCTCTCTGTGGGACTTATCTAAAGCCAAAATGAATGCCATTGAAAGCTTTCTCCCACAAAACCTCTGTGACTGTCAGTCAGCTGATGTGGAGTTGCTCGGGTTCTGTTTTGCTGGATTGATTTAATACACTTCCAATCTTCTGCTGACTCGTCCTGCAGAGCAAAGAAATGCTCTCTGATGCAGGCAGTGCCCACCAGCTCACAGATTACCTGCTGCTGAACTTGGTCAACAGCCCTCCAAGGGACTTGAAATGAATGTTTCTGCATTTCAAGGCACCTCAAAGTAAATCACATTTCTCTTCACAGTTCTGGAAACAGAGCTGCTATTGACTGCAGTTCAAACAAAGGAGTCCTATTTAGCACTAGGAGCTAAGTCCTGCCCTGCCTTGTAGCACTTGACATTAAAGGATTCAGTTGAGTAGAGAGCAGCGCAAAAATATTTTGTGTCTGTTGAGTTAACACAAGCAAAGTATCATCCATTCAGGCTGTCTTACAACCAATTTCCAAGTGCATTTGAAAATGCCTGAGTATTGTCCTGAAGATGTGCACTGAGAAGACATGCACACAGATCACAGTGAGGCTCCTGGAAAGATCATGATCTGTCTTCAGTGTGCAGTGACAGAGTGGATTCCGAAGAAGGGAACGTATATTGGTTCCAAGCAGAATCAGGGGGGTCCAGATCTACCTGAAGGCCTCAGCCCCAGTCAGACCTACTGCGTTAAATAACTGATACCTAATCTATAAACAGTGACATAACTATGACCCCAACCCGATCAATATTTTCATCATTTTTCTGGAAAAGTTTGGCAAGTTTGCTGATGACACCAAGTTGAGAGGTAACCACTGGAGGGAAGGGATGCCATTCTTGAGGACCTTGACAGCCTTGAGAATTGGACACGCCTCAGAACCTCATGACTTTCAACAAGGCCACGTGCAATGTCCTGCACCCAGGCAAGGGCCACCCCAAGCACAAATACATTCTCTCTGGGCAGAGAATAGATTGAGAGCAGCCTTCAGTAGGAGGATTTGGGTGTGCTGGTGGAGGAGAAGCTCAACATTACCCAGCAATATGCACCAGCAGCCTAGAAAGCCAAGCACAAACCTGGGCTGCATGAAAAGCAGTGTGATGAGCAGGTGAGGGGGGTGACTGTCCCTTTGCTCTGCTCTTGTGAGTCCCCACCAGGAGCTGTGTACAGCTCTGGGGGCCCCAACATAGGAAGGACATGGACCTGTTGGAGAGTCCAGAGGGGCCCCGAGAGATACTCAGAGGCTGCAGAACCTCTCCTGTGATGACAGGCTGAAAGATTTCAGGTTGTTCAGCCTGGAGAAGAGAAGGCTCCAGAGAGACCTTCCAGCATATTCCAGCACCTAAAGAGGGCCTGTAAGAACTGAAAAGAGACTTTTTACAGGGACATATAGTGACAGAACAAGGGGCAGTAGCTTAATACTGAAAGAGGGAAGGTTTAGATTACACATTAGGAAGAAACTACTGCGAGGATAAAGGGGCCCTAGCACAAGTTGCCCAGAGAAGCTGTGGCTGTTCCACACCTGGAGGTGTTCAAGAGCAGGTTGGATGGGGTTCTGAACAACCTGGGATAGTGGAAGGCGTTCCTGCCTGTGGCAGGAGGAGGTGGAACTAGATGATCTTTAAGGTCCTTTAGAACCCAAACCATTCTATGATGCTATTTTATAATAAAAAATTACGTCGTATTAGGCAAGTGTATTGGATTTGTGAGGCCAGATTTTGGTAGCAGGGGAGCTACAGGGGTGGCTTCTGTGAGAAGCTGCCGGAAGCTTCCCCCATGTCCAGCAGAGCCAGGGCCAGACAGCTCCAGGATGGACCTGCTGCTGGCCAACACTGGGCCAATCAAGAATGATAGTAATGCCTCTTAGATTTAAGAAAAAAAAAAAAAAAAGTTATTGCTCAGATGTAACTGCAGCCAGAGAAGAGCAGGGTGAGAATATGGGAGAGGAACAATTCTGCAGACTCCCAGGTCAGGGCAGAAGGAGGGGCAGGAGCTGCTCCAGGTGCCGGAGCTGAGATTCCCCTGCAGCCCCTGGTGAGGCAGCTGTGTCCCTGCAGCACATGGGGGGCACAGGGATGCACAGATCCACCAGCAGCCCATGGAGAGGCCCACACCAGAGCAGGAGGATGCCTGAGAGGAGGCTGTTAACTCATGGGAGGTCCATGCCGGAGCAGAATTCTGGCAGGGATCTGCTGACCTGTGGAGAGAGGAGCTCACGCTGGAGCAGGTTTCCTGGTAGGACTTGTGACCCTGTGAGGAACTCACAAGGGAACAGCCTGTCCTTGAAGGGCTGCACCCCATGGAAGAGTGACCCACGCTGCAGCACTTTGTGGAGAAGCCTCGCCTGTGGGATGGACTCACGCTGGAGAAGTTCATGGAGAACTGTCTCCCATGGGAGGGACCCCACACTGGAGCAGGGGAAGGACTCCTCTCCCTGTGCAGTGCCAGGAGCAGCACATGATGAACTGACCATAGGCCCCACTTCCATCTCCCTGCACCATTGGTGGGAGGAGCTCAGGAAGGAAGAAGGGATGGGGAGGAGGTGGTTTTATGAACTGTTTTTACTTCTCATTACCCTGCTCCAATTTTGTTAGCAATGAATTCAATTAATATCTCTAATTTGAGGTATTTTGCCCATGACAGTATTTGGTGAGTGATCTCTCCTGGTCTCTATCTTAACTAATGAATCTCCGTTTTATTTTCTCTCCCCTGCCCAGCTGCAGAGGGAAATGATAGAGAGGCTTTGGTGAGTACCAGGAACCCAGCCAGGGTCACCCCACTACAGCGATATCCTAATGATATCCTTTAGAACAGCAAGATGTAAAGAGAGCTCTTGCACAAAACAAACTCGAAAACTACTCCACCACAGACCTGTCTTCACTGCCTCCCGCCCCAGACTGGTGTTTTCAGCTAGCAGACAAATCTATCAATTCACCAACCCCAGCCCATCACAAGAACAGCTGTACCATTTGTTTACTGACCTCCCTGAACATCCAAGACCCTGCGCAGGGCTTTGAAAGTGCAGGTGCCACGCCAAAAACAACAATGTTGCTTTCTGGAATGCTAATTTAGTTCGCAAAGAAGAAATAGTGGAAAAGGAGGTCACTAGATTAGATTTCAGAAAACAGCACTGTGTTTCAAAAAGTGACCGTATTATCAATCGTCTACCTAAAAGCTTTTATTCACGTCTTTTACAAACACACACACACACAGATTCTGGATGTGAGGCCACTAACCCACCCTTTGAGCCTGCCACTTCACTCTGGTGAAACTTGCTGCATTATTAGTATTATTATGGGGTCAACTGCACCACCTTGAACCTGACAGGTAAACCCCAGCAACAAAAATACAAAGGCATCAATTTTAGTAATAGCAAACAATTTGAACGTTTGTTCTAACCATAGCAGGGAATTTCTGCAGTTGAGTTGCCTTTCACAGATAGGGGAGGTGGAAAAGGGAAGAGCAGGAGAAAGGGTTTCTGATTTTTTCTCTTGAAAATGATATTTCTCAGAACTCTTACGTTCTTCTACGCTTTAAGCACAACTTTTCTAATAACATGCTGCAGAAGGGCTTGTTCTGGAAAGTGCAGTACATTCAAAACTGAATGCTGCCCCAGAAACCACACAGGATGGAAGTGACGGGACTTACAGGATAACTTGTCAAAATCATTAGCTTTTCTTACATCCTCTTCTCTACCTATACTGTAAATCAAATTAGAATATAAACTCAAGACTAAGATTTCTATTCTAAGACTTCTTCTAAATAATATATTTCTATCATTTAGAATAATAGAATATAATAACAGAATTAGAATACTGAACTATGTGATTTGAAAATACTTCCTGTTTCTGTGGTAGATAAAGACTTGCCTTTTGCAAGTAACACAAATATTTTACTGACTCATTGCTTTGAGAAGCCAAAGGTTAAAGAAATTCTGGGAACATCATCACAGCAAATGAGGACTGAAAGGGTTAAAAAGCACAGTCCACTATTGAAACATCATGCAGAACAGTAAAATATGGAGGTGGATTATTTTCACAGAGAAGAATTTTGGCAGAATGGGTACTACTGGCATGTTGGATGGCCAGACAGCCTTCCATACTACTTCTTCAAAAGATAAAACTTGGACAAAATGGGCTGAGACATTCTCAAGTCCAAAGGAGACTTCTCCATTTTAGAAGAATGGCCATGAGTAACACATGGAAATAGAGAACAAAAAATCTCCTGGCACTCTCATTTGAAAAGGTCCTTAAGTTTCATTGCATAATCAGTGTATATTTGTGTAA